>QFAX02000583.1:0-302109 GCA_003412495.2 Echium plantagineum
CACGAAACATGATGAAAGTGGAGCAAACTTGAGATTTATGAGCTAAGGAAAAAGTCCAAAGAAAATTTGTATAGCCATCTAAGAATATTAAATAGTAACGATGGCCAGTGGTACTAGGTACCGGGAAAGTCCATAAATCACTATGAATAATATCAAAAGACATCAAAGTAATAGATAAAGAAGGAGTATATGGTAGTTTGATATGCTTTCGAAGGACACAAGATTAACATAAACGAGAAGTGCAACATGTACATTTTATTAAATTATTCTTTTGAAGGGTAGCAAAAACAGGTGCTCTTGGATGACCTAAACGTTGATGCCATAAACTAGACGACAATGTGGAAAGGTGACATTGAGAAGATGAGGTAGTCGCAGAATAGAGAGTTGGTTAGTGAAAGGATAGAGGTCTCCCGTGCTCTTACATCTAAGAATCCTAGTACTCGTATTAATATCTTTCATAGAGAAACCAAATGGGTCAAATTCAATAGTTACAGAGTTGTCAGTTGTAAACTTACGAACAAATATAAGGTTCTTCATTATGTGAGGGACGTGGAGGATGTTATATAAGTGGATGGGGATGTGGTGCTGATAGAGTGGTATGACCATGACCATGAATTGGAACCGAATGACCATTCCCAACGACATTCTGATTACTAGAATTAGAATAAGTGTGGAGAGTACCTCGAACGGAAGTTAGGTGAGATGTGGCCCCGGTGTCCACGTACCAGTTGGGGTCTAGTGAATGCATATTTGGTTCTTTGTTTATTCTTGTGAAAAATTGAAAAATAAAAGGGCAACGGAAAAAAAAGAGAAGAAAAAGAATGGTGGCGGGAAAACAGAAGTAGAAGAATTGTAAAAATTACTCCATAATGGACAAAACACCAATGCTCACAACGGGTGCCCAATTGGTTGATTTCGGCAGTTGCATTAAATAATTGAAAAAAAGAAGGAAAAAATAGGGGCTATTGTATGATCTTGACAGAGTTTCGGTGGAGTAAAAAGAAATATAGGAGAAAATTTTAAATTAGGATCTTTTTGGCTCTGATACCATCAAAGAATATATTGATTGAGTGATTTACAATGTAACATTACATGAGTATATATAGAAGAAATTATGTTAAGTGAGATGAACCTAATGGATCTATGCAATAGTGGGCTTGTACACTAGACAACTAATAATAACTAGTTATAAGGGTCCGGCAACCGCCGGGCCGAAGGCATATTAAATTGATGCTCGTGACTAATTAGATAATATATATATATTGATAAGTGTAAAATGTTGGAAGTAGTCACACTAAGACTAAAGTAGGCATGTCGAACCAGTATAAAAATGCTTTGTGTTTTTTATTCTGGCATTTTCAATAGTGAATTTCAAATATTAACAAGTCATAATGCACATATATAATGGACATAGTAAATTTTTCCGATGATTTAAAATAAACCAATAAAAAGTTCAAGTAGTTAAATGAATTTAATTGATAAAAAGAGTTAAAGACGAAATATAAAAATAATGGACATATATATAGTAAAAACACTCTTATGTCCTGAAAGCTGCAATGTAGTTTCTTGATAGTATGATTTATGTGGAATAAAGATGTAGATAATGAATGAGCCAAACATCCCATTTGTACTTTGATCTCTAAGGTATATGTTGAGTTTAGGTGACAATTTTTTGTCGTATTTTTTTTATTAAGTGTGTTTTAAGAGATAAGCGAATGATCTAACGACTAATTAGAATAAATAAAGACGTGTAGAGCCTAGCATAGCGAATTTAAATTAGCACTCCTTAATCTATCGCGTCAATGTACAATTTGGGGAAACGGTTCTCAATATCATTATAATGTTGCCAGTAAAAAAATAAAAAAAAGTGTACAAAAAATAAGTAGAGTACATTAGTTCTTCAACCACAACAAGCTAACATAATCTTGTACAGGACTAATATACAGTCATGTATGTCCATTCCGTATATCCGTTATTCATGCCAACATGTGAGAAACCAAACAAACCTTGGAGATAATATATTTAATGGAAAATCCAATGGCATTTTTCCTCCATGCTAAGTAATGTGAAGGGCTCATCAGGCTATATAGTAAATTAGTAATACTAGTGACAGGGGCCCGGCAATTATCGGGCCAATTACCGTGACATTTGATACTCGGGACTAAGTAAGTATCCGAAATTTGTAGTTCAATCAATGAATGCGAAATATAAATTTTCTTTCTATAAATTGGTAATGTAACTTAAGTAGATGATACTTGATGGCTCCAATGTCGCCAACGAAATAATAATGTAACTCATACATAGCAATATATTTAAACAACCATACCACTTAACACACTATGTAACTACTTTTTCAGCTTATTTTCAGTTCGCATCACTCTATTAGATGATATGTTATCCCTCTACACAGCACTTATAGAGATAACTACAAACAACTCTCAAATATTACAAAAAGAATAGTTGATTGTAAGTATACTTATATATATACGTATATTCATATTTATGCATAGATTGTCTGAGAGTGCTAATGTTTGCCATTCAAACTTCTTTTTCTAGGGTGGTGCTTTTACTGCAATTCCATCATCTCATGAGCCTCCAGCTCTAGCTGCTACTAGTTCTTGTTCTAGTTCAGCAATATGGACTGTCATTTGAGCATTATGGCGTTCCAATAGGTTCCCGTTTTAGAGGGCCCCAAATTTTATAGAAAAATTATACATATATATTATTCTTAAAAGTGATGAACTAATATCGATATAAAACATTATATTAAAATTTCTACAGATTTTTTACGAAACATACAAAAAGTTTTCATATTTAAAATTATGGAAACGAAATATTTGTATTTCAAAATTTACTTTTTTCGTAGAATAAGTTCAAGTTTTCGACTTTTCTTAGACATATATGAACTGAAGCTATTTGTTTAAAAAGAGTTTATATAATGATTAAAATAATAATTCATAACCTTATGCCAATATACATATATAACATATAGCTCACAGTTTTAATATTTAGATAATTACAATTGTCTATTTTCTTTTAGATATAACTTTTAGATATACTTACAAATAATATTAAATTTTGTAAATATTTTTCATAAAATTTTAATCATTTATTAACATATATAACATTGATTTCAAAATATTTCATTTTATTTTTAGTATAGTTCATGTTTAAACATATAATATTTATGTTTATTCAAAATTTTCTTTTGACATATAGAGATGAGCACCATATTGAGGTTGAAGAAATATTGCAATGAAGGGAGCATGTGTGTACGATGGAGAGAGCGTAAATGTGAAGCACTTAAGAATCATGGTGAGTGCCCTCTTACCAGATATATTGGTGTATATAGCCTAAGCACTTCGTTTATGATCATCGTCAACTACATATTTAAGATTACTCAGTCTTATACATAGGTGCATCAAGCTCGTTCTCGAGTTGTTCAAAGTGATTGTTTTTATTCTAAGCATATTGGAGAGCCTAAATGAACTCCAGGGGGCTCCAATTAACGAGTGATAAAATAAAAATGCTTACTATCTTGAGATGATTCAGGTCATCATGTTCTGGTGTCTTGGTTTCGAACACGTTCAACACCTCTTCTCTAGCACGCTCTTGCCAGTCCAAATGCTTGCTCAGCAATATCAACGACCACACGAGCAAGACAAACGTGGTCTTTTGTCGAGCAAAGTAGAATATCTTGCACTCGTCAATGACTTCATTCATGCTCATCCCAACACTCTTGTTTCCATGTTCTTGAATCTCTCTGTAGTTGGATTCTAATAACAACCCCAACAAATAATCATTTCCAACTTTACCTGCTTTAATCGATTTCATCCACTCATTGATTATATTCATAACCAAAAATTTCACTTCTTCATGAATCACTTTAATCCTTCTGTTTTTTTAGTTGGCATGAACTTACAAACACATAGATAATTCGCGGTTACTAAAAACTAAGTGAATCAAGGACTACACGAGGCAACATAAAATAGAATCGACTACATAGAACTTCAACAAAACATTGAAAAAAAAAATTCACCTATAGCCAGGAATGTAAGCTAATGGCCAAAACAATAGTTTAGAAACAAGCTTGGCTTGTTCTGTTTGGAGCTCAAATATCTTTCTGCCTACTTCGAAATTGCCTCCAAACGCGGTTCTGGATATCAAGTCACTAGTGAAGGTTTGAAGGTGAGGCCAAACATCTATCTCACATGCCTCTTCACTTTGTATCATATTCTCTAATTTGGTCACCATCTCAAGACAACTCAAGCAAAATGTTGGGAGCATATTCTATGTCCAACAATAAGACAGAGAGAAATTAAACCAGAAGCATTAGTCTATCTATATAATTTTAGCATAGCTAAACATGTAAGAGGGGTAGGATAGCGTGCAAAACTTACTCATGCGACAAAACAGGGAGGCTGTTTCCGAGTCCACTGCTAATTCCTTCTTTTGTGCCGACTCCAGTTCCTTGCAAAGTTTGGCTACGAGTGTGTTATGAATTGGAGCAATATAAGGAAGAATCAATCTTTCACAACTGTGAATTAAGCAATCTAACAGTTTAGCACCGTCTTCTCTACTTGAATTTATATTATGTATGAATAAAAGCAACCAAAAAGGAGTAAAATAACTGGATTATAAACATTGAAGTTACACGTGAAAAAACTTAATAAGTTGAGAGACCTATGTTTCTTGCATCAGGAACAAAACATGGTCTCACAGACCTTCAACATATGACATATAACATATAAATATGTTGGATAATTCTAGAGACCAAGTGAATTTGGGTATCGAACTATCGATAATGAGCTAATGATGTGCTTGTCCTGAAAGAACTAAATTATAGCTTAATGACGTACCATATTCATGTATTGGAGCATCATAATTGTAGCTTATAGCAATAAATTTGTTCTGTAATTCCTAAAGCCATGGATTCCAGATATGGTCTTCATCACCACAGTGGTCTTTCCATAGCATTGACATGTTGTTCAACTCCGAAATGATATAAGTGGCAGATTTATGACTCGGTTGGATAGATCCACAAGCCAAAACAATTTCGCAATTCATGCACAACAAAGACACAATACTGCCACCGATAAAACAAATACAAGCCTCGAGTAAATGATGAATTGGAGCATCATCAGGATAGTCTTTAGGTTGGCATGGAGGTATAGGCTCAATTTCTACCTTCTTTCTTGGTGTGATCTCTTTCACGCCTGGCAAGAGAAGCTTGAAACGCTCGTTTCTCTTCTTCAGTTTCTCAACTATACCCAAGCATTGTCGTCCACTGGTTTCTCATCTGCATAATTAGTCTTCAAAGCATTTTTGTCTTTGATTGCATTAACTTGTTTGTTTTTCGCTAGTTTAAGATGCTCATCAGGTACCTTAGTACCTAGGGATGCCCCACCGCTATTCTGTGTTTCGCGTTCTTTAATCTGCAAGGATGATGATGATTTAGAGATCGTACTAAAATCTTTCTCTTTATGGCTTGTCCATCGTTTCAATTTAGAACGCCCTTTCCGGGAATGATGTTGCTCATCATCTAATGCCACCTCTTCATTAAGCTTTGATGATGATGAGGCACCAAATTAATATATCCAACCTCATTTTCTTTACTCTAAACTGGATAGTCTCTATGCTTCCTTTCATGCACCTTGCAGATGCATTGACAATGGTCTAGTAATCAAATCACAGCGAATTATTAACCAGATGAAGGACGATAAAATTGCTCAAACAAACCTATTAACTCCATATCATCTTCGTTTTCATCGCCTTCATTTCAATGCTTATAAATTCCATTGCATATATACCAAAATCCTATTTACTCACAAACCTCCATGCATAAATATAGTAACAACTTTTAAGAAGACAAATACAAATGACTCCACACAACTCAATAATTCATAAAAACATATATAAACAAACAAACAATTAAACAAACATGGAATAACATAATTGGGCACCAAAAAAATATACCAATGGTAGGACATAGCTCTTCAAAATTGTTTGAAGTGAAACCGAGAAGAAGACTACTTTTCCCAAAGCCAGAATCCCCAATTAACAACAGCTTAAAAAATGATCGAATTCGGATGACGTCGATGACTCCATCTCCTCTTTCCCTTCCAAATTCGATGATTTCATCTCCCTTTCCCCTCCAAATCCTAGTCATCAACCCCTCTCACACAAATCAAAACCAAAACAAATACTGCCAAAACATCTTTAACAATCGATCGGATAGCATGTTTTTCCAATGATCAAAATTAACTAACTTGGATATCTTAATTACCTCATACAATTTCATAGAAGTTAAAATTATGATGTTAATAGTAAAATAACTCAAAATACTATATTTTGATATATATATATGTTCACAATATTATACAATATATTAAAAGAAAAAAAAACAACACAATAAATTATAAGGAAGTTTAGGTTAGAGATTGTCAAATCACCAAATACCAAATCAAATATTAAATGGAAAATAAAAATCAACATAAATTAATAGTAAGAACCAACCCAACATAGATTTGATTATAGCAACAAAATTACAAGAACTTAAAACTTCATAAAATACCTAAATATGGACAAAGAAGAGGCGGATTTGCAGCTTTGATTTCAAAAAAAGAATTGGTGATGGAGGGGGTTTGGTTAACGCGAAGATGACAAAGGAGATACATAAACGGTGGTGCGTTCAAGTTGGGAAGACGAGGTGGTGGTGATGGAAGAGACGGTAAGGCATAGTTTGGTGGTTTGGGTGTTAGGAAATAGGGGATGGGGGGTTCATTCGCAGAAAGGGGGAAATGGGAGAAAAGAGGGGGGGAAGGCGAGGGGTCTTCTATGAGAAATGGTAATGCGTACAACTTTCAATGCGTGGAAGCACAAGGTACAACTTTTTAGTGCATATGTTAGGAGAGGAAGCCATTCACACGCGTCTTTGTTCATAGACGAAATGCGTGCGTTTCAAACGCGATTCAATCATTAATATAATACAATAGAATTGTAGATATCTAACACTTTTTAGCTTGTTACGACAAACGTCAACATAATTGACGAATGCTTTAGTTTTTAACTTTCGGTGTATCAAAATACCGAATGATGAAATGAGGCCATTTACGGGAGTTAATTGCCGGAATAGTCCAGTAAGTGGGGGTCTGGTGTACTTTGGTCCCTAAAAGTGGTATTGTTGTAGAAATGATCCCTGAAAGTGTGTATATTGGTGCAATTTGATCCCGCTTAAATTGTGATTCCCGCTTAAATTTAACAGGGCTAATGAAATAGGGACCAAATTGCAACAATATACACACTTTCAGGGATCATTTCCGCAACGGTGCCACTTTTGGGGAACCAAGTGCACCAGACCCTCACTTACTGGGACCGTTCTAGCAATTAACTCCATTTACGGAAGCCCATTTTACTGATTTTACAGAATGTCATTTCCTGATAAGGGTCTTGATATGGACCCTATATATTGTTCATACTCGAGTCTAGATGAGTTTGGACTTGATTCATGGATATCGGTCCACTTCTAGTAGGGTAAAAAGCGCACTAATCATAGAGGGACACGTGTCTTCAAAGGTGCGATTATTATGGAGTTTTCCGGTAAATACTCAGCTCTATTCACCAGACAAGGTAATACGTATTGACTCCCTTATTTACATTTTCTCAAATAATCTTACTCACGTCTGTTTACTTTCTTATGCATCTGTTATGTGTAATTGCGTGTGTGATGTGTGAAACTAGTAGCATGTTATGATTATTGTTTATGTTGAATATGGATATGAGGATAGATGTGGACCTAAGGGTTGATGGTTGATATGTTGAGATGCTTGCATGTGATAAGTTTGGTTGTTGTCATGATCCGGCAATGTAGGTTAGTTTAGAGCCGGTCACAGGGGTGATGCGGGCGATGACGGTAATGCCATGGTAGTTTAGAGCCGGTCACAGGGGTGATGCGGGCGATGACGGTAATGCCATGGTAGTTTAGAGCCGGTCACAGGGGTGATGCGGGCGATGGAGGTAAGGCCATGGTAGTTTAGAGCCGGTCACAGGGGTGATGCGAGCGATGGCGGTAATGCCATGATATGATGATAGTTTAGAGTCGGTCACAGAGGTGACGCAGACGAGTTAGGTAGAGTATTATATAGTGTGGAAGTCCGGATCTGGTGCATATAAAATAGTTAAAGGGTTATCAACAAGAATAATTACGTAAACCATAAAATGAAGATACATGAGATTCACATCAACTCACATTAGGTTCAAATAACTCTCACTTGGTGGCATCTCTCCTCAGTCTACGAAAAGAAACAGAAAGACCTCAAACCCCTATACTCATGCTGACTCCTATAGACACACCACACATAACCTAGACACACTATCAGGCAAGTACATACCACATAGGACCCAACAATCACACAACCTGGCTCTAATACCATTTGTAACGCCCCGCCCCCGAAACCGGGTCGGAACGTTATTTGATTTGATGGACTGGCATCACAAACCACCACGAGTCTTTTCAGCACTTTTTGTCCTCACTCACGTGCTCACCGAGAAACTTCCCAGTGGGTCACCCATCCTAGAATTACCCAGGTCAAGCACGCTTAACTTTAGAGTTCTTCTGAGTTGGGCTACCGAAAAGAAGATGCATCTTGATGGTATGAGTAGTACACATCAAATCATATCAAACATATCACATCGCCCACTCTGGGCCGGGTATTACATAATCTATACTAACTTGATCGTTGAACAACACACCTAGGAATAAAGAGACAAATCAGAACTTCAGAAATCCTATTGACCCAATCAGGAAATCGGCGGGACATTCCATGCGCTCCCATGTAGATCTCCCAAGAGACAAGTAGCAGATTCCAGGGCGATTAAACGCGAAGTTAGGGCTGAAACATTGGAGCAGTATGTAGGGACACAAATTAATCAACCACAAAGATCTATCGTTGGGAGTCAAGTAACACCTTCCCAGGTGCAAACTGAGCATTCGACGGCGTCTCGTCTCAATCTCGGTCCTAAATTGAAAGTGCACGAGAAGTTGAAGTGCAACGCGAGGCCCACTTGCATCATACCATACCTGATCCTCCGCGACCAGTCGCCCATAGGATGGGTTCATAAATACCCAACCTTCGCCAGTGGTCAACTATAGCGTACCTAAGATACACCCAACGCCCACAACACCGAAACCAGTGCCTGCTACTCAGGACGCAACATACTTAAAGGTGTAGCCAGACATGGATCATTTTGAAGAATTTTTGAAAAACAAATGCTACATCGGATTAGTTCTTAAGAAAATAGATCCACGTAATTCATGTGCGATCATCAATAAACGAGATAAACAACCGATGCCCGTTTAAAGTAGAGATTTTTTAAGGACCTCATAAGTCACTATGAATTAGTGAAAATGGGCTCGTGGGAGTATAATTTTTTATCGAAAACCTAGGGCGAGTATGTTTCGCTAATTGATAAACATGACAATGTAACTCATTAGGAACACGAATATCAGGAAATATTTTTTCATGTAGTTTAAATTGGGATATCCAAGACGATAATGCCATAACAAAAAAAGAGTCAGAATCCATAAACGAGAAATTAAACATAGTTCCAAAAGACATTAACTCAATATATAAAGGGACAAATGGAGGGTGCTGAGATAAGCCATGGTCATGGTATTTCATGCTTGAAGTGTTTGTACATCATGCATAATTTGCTTGTACATATTAAGGATCGAATAGTAAAATGGAGCCTTGTGCGCCATGATCCAAAAACCCGCATTCCTTTTTGCATAAAATTTGAATAGTGGTTGAATGTGAGTGGTTGGTTTGGCCTTTAATTGACATTTAATATAGCATTTTGTGTGTGTGGAAAAACTATCCATAACAACTAATGTATGTGGAAAAACTCCTTCATATGTTACTTTCACGTTTCCCCTTCATAACTCATTATTAGTTTTTGTCTCTCATCCTCTTAAGTTTCCCCTATGTTCTGCTATCCTCCCTATGCATTCCCTCCATTCATGAAAATTCATCGACTTTTTCGATAAACAATTAATAATTGACCTTAATTCTTAGTAAATATGCTTGTTTTTCTTTTTATTTTCATAATAAAGTTTCTATTGATTATTAAGTTATATAATGGGGGTTTCCACTATTTTCTTTTTCGCTTAGTTTGTTTAATAAAAACGGATCTTTTTACTAACTATATTAATGTTTTTGGCCAGATTCATTCGACAGGTTGGTATAGAAATTGGTGTTTGATTGAATTTAAGCAAGTGAAGGGTTGTCCCCATGACTTGATAATCAATGTTTGGTCGTTAAGTGTTCTACTACTGAGTTATAATTTGTCTGATGTATTTCCTTATTGTTACATCAACTTTGTTGTGGATCCATTTATGTTATATTTTCTCAATCAATTCCTTGTCAACTTTATTTTCAATTAGTATATGTTTTCTTTTCAATGAATGCATATTACTTTGTCATATGATTGTCAACTTTTCTCAATTAATGCATCTTATCTTTTAACTTAATTTGATTAAATGGAGAGCTGAACTTGGAAAATTGAGCATTATAAATTTAGAATTTGTGTGAACTGTGAAGATGAAAATCACTCATTCACCAACCTCGTAAGTACATTCTTCAACTCATTTCATATGTCAAATGGATTTACCAACATATGATTTCAATCTTTAAAGAATTTTAACTCGAATAGAAGTTAGAGGAATCATCACTTGAGCGTCAACAACCATTACTTGAAGACTTACAAACTTCAAGCTAAGTAACCAATCACATACTCAGAAATATATAGACAGAGGTCATGAATCTGCACATCAAAAACTCATGAAAGATTACTTTGTTGAATCTCCTAGATACAGTGGCAATCAATTTCGTCGAAGATATCATATGCAAAGACCGTTATTTGTACGTATTGTCAACTCTCGTTCAAAACATGCTATTACTTCACTCAACGGAGAAATAATCCTGGGAAACGAGGATTATCACCTCGTGAAAAATGTATAGCTGTTATACATATGCTAGCTTACTGCCTTGCAGCAGATGCTTGTGAAGAAGACGTGAAGATAGGAGAAACAACTGCCTTGGAGTGTCTTCTAAAGTTTTGGGAAGAGATAATATTTATATTTGACACATATTACATGAGAATGCCAAATGCAGAAAACTTGCAACGGTTACTCCATGTTGGGTCACAACGTGGATGATTGGAAGTATCGATTGCTTGTATTGGCAATGAAAAAATTGTCCTTAAGGCTTGGCAAGGGCAATTTACTAGTGGGCATAAAGGCTGTCATTCTTGAAGCGGTTGCATCCTAGCTATGACTTATGGATATGACATACGTTCTTTGGTTTGCCAGGTACACTAAATGATGTAAATGTGTTACACTGATCACCAGTATTTGATGATATTGAGGGAGGTGAAGCTTTGCATATGAATTTCACTGTCAATTTTGGTGTATGTTGCGAATATAGAGGAAATAAAAAATGTTGTTAATATGGAGAAAAGAAAAAATATTTATGATATGAAGGAAAGATAAAAATGAATTATTATCATCAATACTCTCTATATATATATTGTGAAGTACAAAAGTATTTGAGCATACTCCCTCCAATTCAAATTATAGGTCGTTTCGTTTTAGCGTACCCAACTTTGACTATCAATTACTTATTATTCTTTAGTCCAAAAATATATAAAAGTGATATCAATAAATTTATATTTAAAGAGTATTTTCATAAAAGTAAATTTTTATAATTTTTACAATATAACTAATTAGTTATTAATAATCAAAGTAAGACACGAAAAAAATATATATAATTTGAATTGGAGAGAATATTTAATAATGTGGTAAAAGAATAATCTGACGTTAACTGCTTTTCGAATTTATGTCCTCCGTATAGTTTAATACTCCCTCCGTCTTTTTTATATGTCGTTTTGGCCATTTTTTGTTTTCTTTATATGACGTCTTAGGAAACCAATGCAATATTTGGTCAATATTTTTCCTTGAACCTGTATTGAATGCATTCAAAGTATAGTAAATATAACTTGAAAAAGAATAAATTATTCATTTATGTAACTATTGATTAGTTATTAACTAGGGGCATATATGTAAAATGATACTCCCTCTGTTTTAATATGTTTGATTGTTTAGAAATTTTGTCATGTTTCGAAATGTTTGATTGTTACATTTCCAATGAACTTTTAAGTCTATTGTTCATTAATTGATTTGAAAAAACTAGAATGACATATATGAAAAAACGAAGGCAGTATAAATGCTCTATGCCCTAGTCAAACCTGTCTTTTCTACATCACCAATCTTCATTTCGCTCTCCCCAAATATTCTCTCAAATTTACACAAATTCTTCAAATTTCAAACCAAATTTTTCTTTTTAGAATTCCCACTATTAAACAGTTAGCCCTCCTCACTTTCAAACGAGACAAATTTTCGAAATTTAAGTTAATAAGTTATCCTTAAAAAACCACCTCCTATTTTTGCAATTTTCCAATTTCGAGATACCTAATTTCTTTTAAATATATTTAGTTTTCCCTTGCTCCATTCATAATTTCTTTTATTTTTAGTTTTTGTATTTTGTGTTTTATTGAAAATTGAAAATGAATTCGCGAGCTAGGTATCCGCCCCCTGGAATTGGTGGTGGAAGAGGGACGGGAATGCAGAATCGAAATCTCAACGGATCGTACGAGCAAAGAAACCCTAACATTACTCAGCAGTATATGAACAATAGTCAAATGGCGAACAACCAGAGCAACAGCAATAATAATTACCCAAATTATTATCAGAATCAGCCGCAGCAGCAGTGGCTGAGGAGGAATCAGTTGACTTCTGAGAGTCTCGTTGATGAGGTTGAGAAGACTGTTCAATCAGAAGCTGTAGATTCGAGGTATTTTTTCTTTTGTTTTTTTTATGTGAATTCAATTTATTTCGCTTAAGTTGAGTGTTAGATGTTGTATAGAAATGGAAGTAGATATGGTAGATGGTTGACTTAATTATGCTTATTTATTGTTCTCCTTATTGATGTTTATGTATTCTAGATATTCGGATTAAGTTATGGCCTTGTTGTCAGGAGTGTTTGAGTTAAATAATGGGAATTTTAATGGTATTATTAATTAGCCGAGAAGCGGAGTCACTGTTAATAATGACCTTGGATGTTCGCTTGAAAACTGTTATATAGCCTGTAGTATGTTGGTATATGTCTACGGGAGTCTCTTGAACAGGCACATATGTTTGGATGGGGTATGATTTTCGATGAGGGTTAAAGATGAGTGAAGCAGATGAAAATATATCATTTTTAAATGTGAACCATCATTTTAAGGATTATGATTGATTATATCGAATAACCTCTCTGGCTCCATCACTACATTGAACTTATGTA
Source organism: Echium plantagineum (assembly GCA_003412495.2). Classification (NCBI taxonomy): domain Eukaryota; kingdom Viridiplantae; phylum Streptophyta; class Magnoliopsida; order Boraginales; family Boraginaceae; genus Echium; species Echium plantagineum. The sequence goes on from QFAX02000583.1 coordinate 13,401, forward strand.
GCTGGCCTCTCAGATAGAAAAGTTCAAGTAGTATCTAGCCGTGTTACTATATGTCTTATAAAGAGGAACATGTCATAACTTGTAATGAATAATTGTATTGCTATAAGCCGTGGTAAAATTTGCTTACTTATTTTGGTCATAGAGAACTTCGTTGATCGGTTGAAAATTATGATGTTTCTGTCTTGGCTCCAATTTTAGTGGAGTTATTGTGAAACAATGCGAAGGCTTCTAGATTGTTTTCTATTGTCTGCTAGAACTTTATAGGTCTCTATATTAATTAAATGAGAATGGTTAGAATTTATTTATGTTTTTTAAAGAGTTATGGTTCCAAGAGCCATGTGTCCCTTTCTGGTTGTTCCCCCCCCCCCCCCCCCCCCCCCTTGGGGTCTACCTGCCTCCGTTCTCCTTCTTGATATATATTTTTTCCCATTTCCCTCTTCTATCTCACATATTGTCCAGATTAGGATACATTTACTGTTCTCTTATGGCTAGTTTCCGATCTGACTACTTTACTTTTGATCCATCTACCGATCCGTCTACTTAACATGTTTCTACTCCACGATATCCCTGAAATCCACTACAATCCCATTAACTACCCCTTTGCAGCTTAGTTAGCATACCTTCCTTACATGGAAAAAGAATCCATAACTTAAGGTGTACATTAAACTGTAGCTGATTTTTTCTGTTGAATACACTTTAAATCAGTTTTGCATTCGGTTTAAATATTGAATTGCAGGAAGTTTCTTAAATACAGAATCCCCAACCCAATTTTGTGTAGCGTTCAACTAGACGTCTGAAGCCTTTATAGTTGTCAAAGGCGAATGCAGTTAACCCCAAACAGCCTTGGAGATATGGCCAAGGCGTTCATTGAAAAAAAAATTATATAAAAGTAATTAATTTAATTTATATTACATTAAATTTTCCTTCAACTAATATAATGTGAATATAGAGAAGAAAATAAAATAAATTAATATGAAAAATGCTTGATGCCTGAGAGTTATATTATCTGAGGTGATTAAGTTCTTTGAGTGAATGGCCATCTCTTGCGATCATACTTATTATCTCATGAAAGTTTATAAGAAGTAATTACCTTAGTGATTATTTCATAGTTCATGTCCTACAGTATCAATGATCAATTGCAATATATTCTTGTTTAACTGTTCTTTTATTGCTTTCACTTAGTTCGCAAGATTGGAAGGCTCAGTTGAAGATTCCACCATCTGATACTCGGTACAGAACAGAGGTAAAATATTAGATGAAACGCTCTTATATCTTATTTCTCATAAGATTTACCTTACTCTTAATTGAATTTTTGAATATATATGACAACCTAAGAAGGGGAGGTTGAATTAGGTTGGATCGTTGGAGACTTGGAGTGGTCGTTGGCTGATTATCGACTGTCACAAAAACTAATTCAAATTTTATCAATGTAGAATCGTTACGCAAATGTAAATCCCTTGATGCACAATCAAGTTACAATATGTATTTCTGTTTTATATATGATAGCTTGATGGCAAGAATGCAATTAGGATGAACTCCCAAGTCCCAACTTGATCAATATTCAATATAATGTGGAATAACAACTATTGATCAATTTAAGTGATCATATAACAGAAAACTATTTTCTATGTTATTCTCAACAAAATTAGAAACACATAAGAGATACCACGAGATATTCAACTCAGGCAAGAATGTAGGTGTTGGTTCTGGAAATCTGTTCCTGTAATTTGTAACGTTTTCTACAAGATAATTTTGGTAAGAGAGGTCTGAAGGTGCTATAGATTGCTATGTATAGCAGAATGTTCTGGCGTTTCATGTTCACCAGAATGTTAAAGGGCAACTTGTGTACATAGCTATGTTATTGCAAATATGTGTTGTTTATAGTGCTAGAGATGATCTTTCCAAATCATTGGGCAAAATTGCGATATAGCTCACTCAGTCTAGGCTATGTTCTTTATGTTGTGCTACTCAGCAACTAGTGACAAATAAAGCTACAACGCACCCAAATTGCTATGGTGTTATTTGCTACTAGTAAGGCTAGCATTATCCACTACTTGCAGTTCCTGTCTAATTTGTATTTCAAACTAATGTTTAAATTACAAATTCATGATCTCCTACATCCATCCAAACTTCACCTTCATTTTAATATGTGCTTATGTCCCCAGTAATGAACTTGTCGCTGATACCTGTTTCCAACATCCGACATACTTGTATAGTAGCTGGTGTCCTCCATTCTTCTATTATCTCTTAAGCTGACTTGTATAGTGGTGTTATTCTACATTCTTATGATTCTTATCGTGCTCTGTTCATTTGGTACAAGCATTGTTGTGCTAGCAACTAGGTGTTGCTACTAGTGATGATATTCGGATTTTTGGATTTAATATGCTTGCACATATATATTTTGTTTTTTGCAGTGCTCATTTTGTTTTATGCCTTATTAGGATGTGACAGCTACCAAGGGAAATGAGTTTGAGGATTACTTTCTCAAGCGTGAGTTGCTCATGGGAATATATGAGAAGGGATTTGAAAGACCATCTCCAATTCAAGAAGAGAGTATACCTATTGCTTTAACTGGAAGCGATATTCTGGCAAGAGCTAAGAATGGAACAGGAAAAACTGCCGCCTTTAGCATTCCTGCTCTAGAAAAAATTGATCAAGACAACAATGTTATTCAAGGTTTGTTCTCTGCTTTCCAATCTTAGTTTGGTCTAAGTGGTTGGGACGCTTAGCCCCTTTGAATTCTCTTCACTCCTCATGAAGTTCATATAGTTCAATATACTACTTATTGCCATTTCTGAACTGTTAAGCGATAGCAGAAGCTGATAGTGCAAATTTTGATGCACGAAACGTATTTCTTTCAAGGACTTTGACTTAACTGATTGCTGGCAGCGTCTCAGAACCTTGGAGTTCTGGACCATGATGACGTATTTGTCTTCCATCCTTATCACTGTCTGCATCATGTTTTAAAACTTATAATTATATGTAAAGATGAGACTCCTGGAGCATTTTTTTTGTAGCATATGAGGGTGCTGCATGTATTCTATAACAACCTGTCTTGTAATTGTTTTAAGGGTAATGGCCGCAACAATCACCTATGTTTACAAAATGTTTTAATAGATCACCTATGTGTCAAAACGCCCATGTCCTTAATTGAAAATTTTCATTGTTCATCTTGGTCTTTTGTTATTTACCCCCTATGTTGCTCGACAAATCTGGTATCTTTTAACTATATTCTTTCTTTTTCTTGATGCAGTTGTTATTCTTGTCCCAACTCGAGAGTTAGCTCTTCAAACTTCACAAGTTTGTAAAGAATTAGGCAAAAATTTAAAAGTTCAGGTTATGGTCACTACTGGTGGGACAAGCCTTAAAGATGACATAATGCGCCTCTATCAGCCAGTTCACCTGCTTGTGGGGACTCCAGGAAGAATCCTAGATCTTGCCAAAAGGGGTATTTGCGTGCTGAAGGATTGCTCAATGCTTATTATGGATGAGGTAAACATAGTCTCAAGAAATGGTAGTTAGAACAAAAGAGAAGTTTCTGGGGTTCTCTGCCTATCTTTTTCTTGTAGTCACTTCTGTATATTATTTCGGAGATTAATGGTTAGTGTGATATCAGTTTTAACACTTCTAAAAACTGTTAAACTTAGTTTGTTCCGGGCTGATAACCCTCTTTGCTTAGCATGCTACCAGTTTTAACACATTCAGAAACTGTTGAACTTGGCAGATGGAGAGATTGGTTTATCTGTTAAGAGTTGTATTTTGGGAACTGGTAGTTAGAATCAAAAGAGAAGTTTCTGGCTTTCATTGTCTATCTTTATCGTTCACATCTTTATATATAGCGACGAAGTTTTATGCTTTAGTATGATATCAACTTTGACACTGCCGAAAATTGTTGAACTTGGCTTGTTCATCGCTTACAAACTTCTGTGTTCAGTATGCTATCAGTTTCAACACTTGCAAAAATGTTTGACTTGGTTTTTTTCAGGCTGACAAACTTCTTTCACCAGAGTTCCAACCTTCTGTACAGCAGCTGATCCACTTTATGCCATCAAATCGTCAAATCTTAATGTTTTCTGCTACATTCCCTGTAACTGTTAAGGATTTTAAGGATAGATTCCTGCACAAGCCATATGTAATCAATCTGATGGATGAGCTAACACTTAAGGGTATAACACAATATTATGCTTTTGTTGAAGAAAGACAGAAAGTTCACTGCTTGAATACCCTATTCTCTAAGGTTTGACTTTTAGCTGAAGCTTGCTCTAGTGACTGACTTTCACAGATGGTATGCTCTAACTTATTTATTAACAGCTTCAAATCAATCAGTCAATTATCTTTTGCAATTCTGTGAACCGCGTGGAACTTCTAGCCAAGAAAATCACAGAACTTGGCTATTCTTGTTTCTATATTCATGCCAAGATGCTTCAAGATCACCGCAACAGAGTGTTCCATGATTTTCGCAATGGAGCATGCAGAAATCTTGTATGCACTGGTAAGTGTTTCATTTTCAGTTCAATATAGGAATGATGATTTTCAGAGGTTACATATTTTTTTTAATCTCGAAGTAGTATTAGGAGGAATTAGAACAATGTTTTAACTGATCAACAGTAGATTAAAACTTCAATATTGATTTACGAACTTTTGGGTTGCAAAATTTGTGTGCATTTGACATTTTTTTAAAGTCTGGATGACGCGTGTACAATGAATGCTTCAACCTGATGATTTGATCATCTTCACCTTAGTATTCAAAGCAGTTGGATATGCTCAGTCAATAAAAAGACTGCATAATACATCAACTCTCTGTGGTCTGAAACCATCTCTTTAGTTTAAGTTACTGTTGAGATAATATTTCTTAATATAGCTGTACCAATGTTCAGTATCGTGATGAAATAATTTCAATTTTGTTTTGATTGTTCCCCCTGTTATATCACTTTACAAAATTTCTCAACATTTGTTACATTATCATTGGCAATATTTATTCAAGTTAGATGAGATCTAGAGGAGTTGCCCACTATTTTGTTTTGCTTTTCTTCTTTGGTATATATAAGTTCTAGGGTTCTTTGAGGAAGAAACCCCTAGAGAGGTGAACGAGTGAAAATTTTTACACCATGAAGCTGTTTAAACACTTACTGAACTCCTGTTAGTAGTTAGAGTGGACTGGTTACAACAAAAGACCAGAAGGCCAACATCATTTTTTTAAAAATTCGGCCCTTGTCATTGCAAGGACTCGAACCCAGGCCTCGTATCTAGATAGCGAGTAACACCAAATGGCCACTAGGCTAATCCTAGTTTTAGAAGACCAAGATATATTATTTTGCCAGCAGCAAAACAACTTCAATGCATTGTGTTTGTTTGAAGTGGCAAATAACTTCAATGCCTTGGCATTCGCTTGTAATTCTGCTAACTAATTTCTATACCATTCTCCATGAGTTACTCCAACATCCACTCTTTAGTTGCAGTGATGGTTAATAATTTGGTGCATTTATTTGGCATGGCAGATTTGTTTACCAGAGGAATAGATATTCAAGCTGTCAATGTTGTCATCAACTTCGACTTCCCCAAGAACTCAGAGACTTATCTACATAGGGTATGTTGGATCCTCTTTTTTGTATAAATGTATGTTACCTTGCTTTCGTAACTGATTGATCTTTTTTGGATATAGGTTGGCCGTTCCGGGAGGTTTGGACATCTAGGTTTAGCTGTGAATCTGATCACTTATGAGGACCGCTTTAATTTGTATGTTATCATTTGTTTAATGGTGTCCCAAGCTTCTGGTTCATGTCTGTCCCGTGTGCTCTAAGTTTGCAATAAAACTTGCAGGTATAGGATCGAACAAGAACTCGGAACAGAGATCAAGCAAATTCCACCTCATATCGATCAAGCTATTTACTGCAGGTGAACGTCATAAATGATGCTGTTCAAGAGTCCCATCGACGATGCTAAGGGACTGTGAGGAGGCCTAGAGCATAGCTTTGTTAACAGTTAACACAATCTGCTAACTTCTTTCATGTAAGACATTTGTGAATTCTTGTTGGGTAACAAGAGAGATTATGTTTGATTTGATAGATACCAGCCACTGCTCTGCATTCACTTCATCTCTTGTCTAAATGTATGCAAACACGAACTGATTTAGATCATTCAAAGCCAAATCCCATTTCCGGTCACGCGATCAATCTAACTCCTTACCTTCGAACCGACACGTTGAGATGAACACCAAACGAGGCACTACTACCTGTTTGGGTAATATGAAGTGCAAAGTACGCCCTACGTTGCTGTGTACGGTGGGTCGTGGAAGTAGTCTTCAGCCCTTTACATCATATGTTGTAAGGTGTAACGACCCGCCCCAGGTGGGCCCCCCTGAGGTTAGGCTCGCTATCAAATCCGTAACAGAGTCACCACTCGATGGATGACTCGATAATACCAACATTTTAACGAAATAAATTGAAATAAAAAGAAAGTAAAAATCTGTTTTACTGAAAGACTGACAATATATCCATCTGGGTATAACCACCTATGACTCAACCATAACGAAAGATAGAATCCAAAATACATCCAATCTATAACTCCAATAGTACATCAGGAAAATATAATATGAAAACACGGAAGCACAGCAACGACTGAGGGAGATCCTAATGCCACCATCGCCACTCACCAAAATAGGGACCTACTCGCTGGAACACGTAGCCTGCTAAAAGAATAAATCCCCGAAGGGTCAGCTCGACAGCTGGTGAATTCTAACTCACGGGTGGTTACCAACCCACACACGTGATATGAAAGCGATCCATGAGTGCATGAAACAACAACAAAGAAAGGAAATAATACACACAATATCGATAAGCAGTTCGACAAACGATCACCAACAATAACAGTAAAACAAACCAATCAAGTCCAACATCACATAACATAACCCCTAAACTATTCTATATGCACCAGATCCGGACTTCCACACTCTACAGTACTCTACCTAACTCGTCTGCATCACCTCTATGACCGACTCTAACTATAATCATATCATGGCATTACCGCCATCGCCCGCATCACCCCTGTGACCGGCTCTAAACTACCATGGCATTACCACCATCGCCCGCATCACCCCTGTGACCGGCTCTAAACTACCATGGCCTTACCGCCATCGCCCGCATCACCCCTGTGACCGGCTCTAAACTATCATGGCATTACCGCCATCGCCCGCATCACCCCTGTGACCGGCTCTAAACTAACCCACGTTGCCGGATCATGACAACAACCAAACTTATCATATGCAAGCATCTCAACATAACAATCATCAACCCTTAGGTCCACATCCATCCTCATATCCACATTCAACATAAACAATAATCATAACATGTTACTAATTTCACACATCACACACGCAATTACACATAACACATGCATAAGAAAGTAAACAGACGTGAGTAAGAACTCACCTCAAGCAAACAGCACAGATAGCAATCACTCCCGAGGTAACAATGCGTATTCGATCAAGTATCAAGACCTATTATAATAACACATGCTCCGTCAACACTCTATCGTATATCATCCCAACCTCCCGCTTACTACATATAAGTCCTTATTTTATTATAATATTTCACTTCTATCCGAATATGTAAAATAACGATTTTATTCCTAAGTGTCAAATTATTATTTTACCCTAGATCTTCTTTAAGTCAGTGACATAATTAAATATTTGGACAAAGACAAATTATGTATCATGCATACCCTTTTTTTTCGAGATTAAAATATTCACTACCGGAACATATATATATTGGAATGTATGTTTATTCATGAGGTACTTACTCAATCATCACAATATAATATATCTCATAATCTAATTTAATACTCAGACGAATCAAGAGGTTATATAACAATACTAATAATAATTAATACTCCATCATAAAAATAATAATAATAATAATAATAATAATAATAGTAATAATAATGAAAACGCCCCCAACCATCCATTATTTGGTGAAAACATAATATAATTTTAAGCATGCATAATTATTTAATAACTAATCACTATAAGAAGACATATCTTAAAGGTTTTTAACTCATACAATTGGAATTTAATATAATCTTGCATCAATTTACTCCATGCGCCCCATAAACCTTAACAATTGAACAAAATAAATAATTGAATTATACCTTAAATTTAAAACGAAGGCTTGAAGATTATTATACTTGCACGAGCGATTGAATCAAGCGAGTGAATCGAGCAATAGGATAAGCAAGAACAAAATTTCGGTGGCTAGAGAAAGATGAGAACGGCGGTGGAAATATTATGTGAAGGGTTTTTGTTCTTACCTTCGTATGACTAATAACTAATGAGCATATATATATATATAGGATAACTCCTAGTTAAGGTAATAAACCTACGTATATTACATAATTGATATAGAATATAATAATAGTCCGGAGATATAGATTAATGATAGTATACGATCTTGCATACATATATATATATTATTTTAATCACGTAAGTTAAACGGTCAGATAACGAGTCATTATCAAGTCCTTAGCCAATCCAACATAATTTAATGAGTTATTAACAAATTATTCACGTCTTAATAAAGTGATTATATTTTATCCTTAATATTACCTCGTGTTATTACATTCTACCCCCCTTAAAAATTTCGACCCCGAAATTAACGTATAAAACGCGAAGACGTCCCACCTACCGATCTACAAACCTCCCAGTTCCGGGTGGCGGCCACGTACACCCTCTTCGCTCGGTGCTGAAGGGACCGTATCCGTCCTTGCCTGATACTTCAATGGGCATTCCCTAGCCAGGTGTCCTTTCCTCTGGCAACGATAACAAGTCCTAGCCCCCAGAAAATGCCCTCCCGGAGAACCCTGACACTCCGACTTACGATGACCGCTCTGGCCACACCTGTAACATATCACCCCAGCCGATGTTTGAGTAGTCCCACCCAAATAACCCGCTGGTCTGACTGGCTGGCCTGGTACTAGAGAATATGCTACAGACATAGGAGGACGAACACTTGGAAAAGTGAATCTACTAGGCCCCGCCTGCACTGATCTGCCAACACTCTTCGAGGGTTGTGCACTAAACTCCTGAGTCTCCACCCGCAATCTCTTCTCCACCTGAGTCTGCTCAGTATTATTACGCTCTACCTCTAAAGCAGCGTTTAGCACCTCATGAAACTGGTAGAATCGTATCAGCGCCATCTGGTGACGAATCTCTGGTCGTAACCCATCCTGGAACCTACGAATCCTCGTATCCTCTCCCTCATGTATTCTCGGCAATAGCCTGCACAATAGGCTAAACCTCTGCTCGTAATCTATCACTGAACGCCCACCCTGGGTCATTAGTATCAATTCCCTCTCCAACTCCTGCATCTGAGAGCTAAGGCAGTATTTCTTTCTGAACATCTCCTCGAAATTCTCCCATGACACTTCCACATCCTCCCCACTACCGAAGGACATACGTACCAACTCCCACCAGTCACGGGCTCCCGCCTTCAGCTGATAGGCTGCAAACTCAGTTCTCATTGCTCCTTTAACCCCCAAAGGTCTAAAAATAACCTCCAAGTCCTTCAAAAACTCCAAAGCCTTAATCGGGTCCAATATCCCCTCAAATGTCGGTGGACTCCTCTTAAGGAACTCACTAAACATCTTAGTTTGTACTGCTGGAGTAACGGGTACTACTACCTGCTCTGTTGGTCCAGCCCCTCCGTCCATCTCCTCTGGAATAATCGGCGGAACCCCATGAATACCGGATTCCTGCTGACCTACACTGGGTTCAGCAACACTAGTTCCGCGGCCAATACCCCGCCCACGTCCCCTCGGAGCAACCCCAGTCCCACGGGCGCCCCTACCCCTCCCAGTACCTACAGCACCCCTACCCGCAACACGGGTAGAACGTCGCGTCTCAACCCTCGGTGGCATATCTCCTCAGTCTACGCAATAACGAAAGAAGAACAGTCAAAACCCTATACACATGCTGACACCTAACGGACTCACTCCACATAACCTAGACACACTAACAGGCAAGCACATACCACATAGGACCCAACAACCATGTAACCTAAGCTCTGATACCAAACTTGTAACGACCCGCCCCAGGTGGGCCCCCCTGAGGTTAGGCTCGCTATCAAATCCGTAACAGAGTCACCACTCGATGGATGACTCGATAATACCAACATTTTAACGAAATAAATTGAAATAAAAAGAAAGTAAAAATCTGTTTTACTGAAAGACTGACAATATATCCATCTGGGTATAACCACCTATGACTCAACCATAACGAAAGATAGAATCCAAAATACATCCAATCTATAACTCCAATAGTACATCAGGAAAATATAATATGAAAACACGGAAGCACAGCAACGACTGAGGGAGATCCTAATGCCACCATCGCCACTCACCAAAATAGGGACCTACTCGCTGGAACACGTAGCCTGCTAAAAGAATAAATCCCCGAAGGGTCAGCTCGACAGCTGGTGAATTCTAACTCACGGGTGGTTACCAACCCACACACGTGATATGAAAGCGATCCATGAGTGCATGAAACAACAACAAAGAAAGGAAATAATACACACAATATCGATAAGCAGTTCGACAAACGATCACCAACAATAACAGTAAAACAAACCAATCAAGTCCAACATCACATAACATAACCCCTAAACTATTCTATATGCACCAGATCCGGACTTCCACACTCTACAGTACTCTACCTAACTCGTCTGCATCACCTCTATGACCGACTCTAACTATAATCATATCATGGCATTACCGCCATCGCCCGCATCACCCCTGTGACCGGCTCTAAACTACCATGGCATTACCGCCATCGCCCGCATCACCCCTGTGACCGGCTCTAAACTACCATGGCCTTACCGCCATCGCCCGCATCACCCCTGTGACCGGCTCTAAACTATCATGGCATTACCGCCATCGCCCGCATCACCCCTGTGACCGGCTCTAAACTAACCCACGTTGCCGGATCATGACAACAACCAAACTTATCATATGCAAGCATCTCAACATAACAATCATCAACCCTTAGGTCCACATCCATCCTCATATCCACATTCAACATAAACAATAATCATAACATGTTACTAATTTCACACATCACACACGCAATTACACATAACACATGCATAAGAAAGTAAACAGACGTGAGTAAGAACTCACCTCAAGCAAACAGCACAGATAGCAATCACTCCCGAGGTAACAATGCGTATTCGATCAAGTATCAAGACCTATTATAATAACACATGCTCCGTCAACACTCTATCGTATATCATCCCAACCTCCCGCTTACTACATATAAGTCCTTATTTTATTATAATATTTCACTTCTATCCGAATATGTAAAATAACGATTTTATTCCTAAGTGTCAAATTATTATTTTACCCTAGATCTTCTTTAAGTCAGTGACATAATTAAATATTTGGACAAAGACAAATTATGTATCATGCATACCCTTTTTTTTCGAGATTAAAATATTCACTACCGGAACATATATATATTGGAATGTATGTTTATTCATGAGGTACTTACTCAATCATCACAATATAATATATCTCATAATCTAATTTAATACTCAGACGAATCAAGAGGTTATATAACAATACTAATAATAATTAATACTCCATCATAAAAATAATAATAATAATAATAATAGTAATAATAATGAAAACGCCCCCAACCATCCATTATTTGGTGAAAACATAATATAATTTTAAGCATGTATAATTATTTAATAACTAATCACTATAAGAAGACATATCTTAAAGGTTTTTAACTCATACAATTGGAATTTAATATAATCTTGCATCAATTTACTCCATGCGCCCCATAAACCTTAACAATTGAACAAAATAAATAATTGAATTATACCTTAAATTTAAAACGAAGGCTTGAAGATTATTATACTTGCACGAGCGATTGAATCAAGCGAGTGAATCGAGCAATAGGATAAGCAAGAACAAAATTTCGGTGGCTAGAGAAAGATGAGAACGGCGGTGGAAATATTATGTGAAGGGTTTTTGTTTCTTACCTCCGTATGAGTAATAACTAATGAGTATATATATATATATATATATATATATATATAGGATGACTCCTAGTTAAGGTAATAAACCTACGTATATTACATAATTGATATAGAATATAATAATAGTCCGGAGATATAGATTAATGATAGTATACGATCTTGCATACATATATATATATTATTTTAATCACGTAAGTTAAACGGTCAGATAACGAGTCATTATCAAGTCCTTAGCCAATCCAACATAATTTAATGAGTTATTAACAAATTATTCACGTCTTAATAAAGTGATTATATTTTATCCTTAATATTACCTCGTGTTATTACATAAGGTCAGTTTTTTCATGTTTTTTGTGTGTAATCAATCCTATCGATTTTTAATAACGTGAATTGATTCAGTTGAAAATTACTTTTGGTTGAATTGGTTCAATTGATATCGGTTTTGAGGCAAAATCAGTTCGGGCGGTTTTTCTGTTTTGAAACAAAATAAATAAATAAAGTACACAATTAAATAGATTCTACATGTCCACATGAAGTGAAAAAAATACATTTATGGTCATAAAAACAATATTAAAAACACAAACTTGCTCATTTGCTCCCAAACTAAATTTCTAAATGTTGGTCATTGAGTTTAAGCTTGTTGTCATGTTGATTGAGTAGAGGTGTAACTGTCAAGCTCTGTCATGCTGATTGAGTAGAGGTGTAACTGTCAAGCTCTACCCACTTTGGAAGTTGAATAGAGAGATCTAGAGTGATAAGGTAGATGATAGAGAGCTGAAATAGTTTTATTAGTGAGGTATAATAACTTCGGACTTTAAAGTGAATATTTTTTTCATTTGGAGGCTTGGGTTATAGTGCTACTTCTTAATCAAATAAATTATGTAAATAATGTAATAATCTCAAAAAGAAAATCAAATTAAGTGCATTTTTTTAAAAATATCACAAATATAATATACAGTCAGGTTCGGTTCGGCCGGTTTATGCTAAAACCGAAACTCAATTTTTTTTGTCGGTTTTGGGTTTTTCCCATGATTTCGGTTCCGTATCATATTTTCCTCAATCAAGTCAGTAAAATTTCAGTTCGATTTGGTCAGTTTTGACAGTTTGAAGTGAACCGAAATATCCCTATATGTAATACTAGGCTTCTAATGAAACTGAAGGCTTGATTTGGCTCAGATATTCGGCTCAAAATAGTTTAGGTTGGGGATCAACGAGCCGTACCAAAATTTCAAAAACAAGATTCGGTAGCCGAGCCGAACAGTTCAAAGCGCTCGGCTTGGTGATTTTGTGAGTTTGGACCACATATAGTTCCACTGGGAGCTCTACTCTCTTGACGGTTAAGAGACATCCCGCGATTTACCTCCTCCATGCTCTCCCGGGCAGGGATGTGTAGGGGTTGTTACTGTGACGATTTCACACTTTTTAATAACATGAAACAAGCGACAATTCGCGTGTGGAGCCCTAATAAGCATTTTCTTGCAAGATTAACTCGTATACATTGTTGGTGTGCCATCTTTTAATGATTACATGTTTCTTTGATGAATGATGAAGCTCTCTTCTTAGTGGAATAAATGTGATGACATGAGGTTGTTTCCAAGTGACTCAATAGTATAATGTAAACATTAGGTTTAAATTCATTATGCTCCGTGTACTTTGAAGATATGGGCAGTTTGTCTTTCAAACTGTTAAAATCGGTTTACTTGCTCTCGAATTATCCGAATTGATCATTTTGGTGATTTTCATGTGACTAATTTGGGTAGTTCGAGGGTAAGTAAACCGATTTTAAAAGTTCGGGGCCAAACTAACCGGATTGTTAAAGTTCAAATAATTTGAGCCTAAATATTATTTACAATGGAGTACTTTACAATAAATAGAAGTGTAAATAATGTCTGATCAATGTGAGTGAAAGAAGGTAGTAAATACAATAATATTTGATCGAATATTGATATCGTAATTACTCATGTTATCAATATTTTGCAATCACTCTTCAACATACAACTTGAGTTCCAAGAACTCTAATAGTTGCAATCAATTTCAATTTCACTTTCACATGAATTTGTTGCATAGGCTTCTTATTGGATCCAAATATAGTGGAGGAGAAGGGTTGGGGGAGGAGAATTATGGCAATAATCTATATTGAGAATGAATCATTTGAAGAGAATTATTTATGATATGACGAAAAATCAAGAAACTATAGAAAAATATCTTAGAATTTTTTCACGAAATTGTCACTTTGGGAGACTAAATTCCGCGGAAACTAAGGAAAACTTTCATACAAAAAGGCTTCAAAAGCTATTTACCTAGACAAAATAAAGCAAGCTTATTCTTCTTTCTACTGCACACTTAGGAGGCACACCAGAAGAGAACGGAACTCGTTACACAAAATAGAGTTCAAGCTTGATTAATTTTGTTTGATAATCTGAACGTATGGTTACCCGAAGCACCCGACACCCTTCTTAGGAGTTTGATTCGTTTCACGGTATTTTTCCGCCTGTTCCTCTGCTTTAAGGACATCTTCTTGCCGTTTGGCGACAACAATAGCTCTCTTCTCATCCGCCTGCTTGTGAACATGAGCTGCTTTGTTCTTCATATCCTCTGCATATGCTGCTTTCTTCTTCTCCAATGCTTCCTGTACAGGATATGTCATTTCATCGTTACACAAGAAAATCGAACTAATTTATTTTCTCGTTGTGGAATCCCTGCATATCTAGATTAGATAAGGCCAGTATGCCGTTAAATAGTATAGTACTCTATTTACTAACCACAAGTTTCTTAAATTTAGCTTCCAGAGATGCCTTCTTGCTGTTCTCCCATGCATCGAGTTCTGAGAGCTTCTTCTGAGCCCTGCCAAATCGTCGAACAAAGTATCAGTAACAAAACACGATCATGTAACATTTTTGTAGATGTTGAAGAAAGCATTGAAATGGTAACAAAATAGGACGTTAGGATTACTTGTTCTCGACTTTGCTCTTTTCGCGGTCTTCCCAGGCCTTGATGAACGACAACCTCTTCTCTGTTTTGACACGTTCAAGCGCGGAACCTGGAAATATTGCATACACAATAGCATCAATCCAAAAGAGTATTAGATATACCAGCAGTGATAAATTAACAGAGTAAATCTAGAAGATAGGCATACCTTTATTTTTATTATAAAGGACTATCATTTGAGCCTTGTCCGCCTTGTCCGCCTTGACATCTTGGACAGTTTTACCCTCGACAGCTTCCTCTTCAGACTTGTCCACCTTGTCATCTTTAGGAGGCGCCTCCACCATCTCAGCCGGAGCATCTGGTGGTGGAACTTCTGCCACTGGTGGCTCCACCTCCTTATTTGACGTCATTATTTTTTAGGCAGAGTTTGAATTGAAGTCTTGATATATATATATATGTATAATATATATATATACACACACTTCAATTCTTTTCTTGCTAGTTTCCTATAACCATTCTTGTTATATATATACATATTATGATATATGTTTATTTGGGACACAACCACTAAAAATCAGAACGGAGTTAATAATATGTTTATTACAATATTTACGACCATTGGTATTAGTGGCGGATTCAGGATCGAAACCTATGACTGATATAATTTAAATAATATTTTTGTGTAGTCAATAACTTTTACACAGCTGTATGATAATGGTAAAGAATCATTGCCCTCCAACAGACACAAGCAAAGGACATAAAAATCAGAATATAAGAAGCTTGAAATAAATTATCAACGCATGGTCACAGTTCTATTAAGAATTTTTTTCAAAAAATCAAGAAAGTTACAGAAAACAATATATTACAATTTCTCCCAGGATTAATTGTAACTTGGGGGGATAATGTTGGTGGAAGCTAGCAAAAAATTCTCACAAAAAAGCTTTAAAAGCTATTTTCCTACACAAAATAAAACAAATTGATTCACTATCAACAACACACTTTGGAGGCACACCAGAGCATACAGAACAGAACACATTACACAAAACATACTTCAATCTTGATTTTCCGAGATCTCGATAGTTGAACGTATCTTCACCCGATACACCCGAGAGTCTTCTTAGGAGTTTGATTAGTTGCGCGGTATTTTGCTGCTGTTTCCTCTGCTTTAAGGACATCTTCTTGCCGTTTGGCGACAACCATAGCTCTCTTCTCCTCTGCTTCCTTGTGAACTTGTGCTACTTTGTTCTTCATCTTCTCCCCATATTCTGCTTTCTTCTTCTCCAATTCTTCCTGTACACGATTCACCATTCGATTGATTCATCATTCAAGAAAGTCAAACCAAGTTATTCTGACATGTAAAATACTATATTTACCAACCTCCAATTTCTTCAATTTAGCTTCAAGAGATGCCTTCTTACTGTTTTCCCATGCTTCAACTTCCGAGAGCTTCTTCTGGGCTCTGTCGAATTAAAGAACAAACTATCAGTAACTGCTTACCAACTCTAACATCTTTTGCATGTATTGTATTAATAAAATGGAGGCGAACGAAGATGCTAAAAACGATTATTACTTGTTCTCTACTTTACTCTTTTCACTGTCTTCCCAAGCCTTGATGAATGACAACCTCTTCTCGGTTTCAACATGAGCCAGCGCGACATCTGGATATATTGCATAGACAACGACAACACTATTAACATAGATCGAGTTAATCTTGATGATATTAAACAAAATGAAAAACTACTTCGATTATAAAGTGTTTCAACATGCATTAATCGAAGACAGGCATACCTCTGTCAAGGGATCCCTTTGAACTTTTCTTTTCTGGAGCATCTTCTGATAAGAGTACACAAACAATATCACTGAGTATACTTTGGAGCAATTATATTTACCAATAAACAAGGTATTTAAGCATGCGGCTGCTAAACCGGACTATGGATTTTAATGTCACGATGCGCGCGCCTTCTAAAGTATAGCTTTATTTAGACCCTGAAAATACACTTAAAAATGAATGTTCGTAGAGTAAGCTATGTTCGTTGTGGTTGTCGCTTTTGTTCCTTCCCCGTCCAAATTATTAGCTTTAATAAAATATTTATTTATTGAGGCGATTAGTCCCGAGAGAATTGCAGAAATGGTCCTAAATATTTCCTAATGTTCCAAGATAAGAGGCATATATATAAGATTCCAGTTGTGATAGTTATTTATAACTAAAACAACCTAATTGTTGGCACCAGCTAAGAGATTGTTTAATGAATACAAAGAATGTAATTGAGTGTGGAGGGCCTCAACTTACAAAAGTGGTCATCCACTAATTATGATCAATCAAAGATAAGTAAACACGTTGAGTATCTCGTAGGCCCAACCAAAGACTTTTTATAAAGAATATAATATAAAATTAAATAGTTTACATTTTCTAAATATTAATGAATGATTAATCAACAAAAAAACTCATTCATTCCTAACTTTTATCTAATTCATTCGACATTAGTTTCTAAATATGAGGACAATCTTTTTCTAAATTTAATCTACTTCACATATAAAAGGATAATTAGCAGTTTCTTTGAGCTCATGTTCTCCTTAATTGTAGGAGGAATATGTAATAAAAATATTTATTTTTATAAATATTTTATAAAATAACTATCCACTATTCATTAATATCACCGAATATATATAATTTTTTCATCCTCAGAAAATAGCTATAAAAAAATATTGTGTTATTTTATACAATTAACTTTAAACTTAGTTCAGACGATATACATAAATAATATCAGATCAAATGTTATATATATATAAATTAATCGCAAATCATATATAATAAACAAGATTGAACGAATTTGCATACGTGCACAAACAATATATATAAAAAAACATATTTAAATGCAAAATAGTTTACTGTCAATGAAATAAAAAGAAAATTAGTATATATCTTCTTGAATAAGCTGGAAGAGCAAAATCATTAAAAGTGAGGATGGTGACCACAAGAAGTTTTAGGTCTAGAAAATGAAAGCTCTCCAAGGACTTGGGGGCCACTACCACCAATTCTCTTTTAATAACCATTACCTCCATTATTTGATAGAGAAATGAGATTACAGTCAACAAATTTTCTCATGGTCAAAGATTGATTCGGACAGAGTTAACGAATAATTTAAGTAGAAAATGCTTTTTCTTATGTCAAAAAAATTCTGGTTCGAAACTCACCTTATCGCTAATTATAAAAAAAAAAAAAAATTGATTCGGAAGAGGTTAATTGGACTTATTTCTAAGAAAAACTCAATGTCTAACGAAATTTTCTCATCATTATTATCATCCTCTCATGATATACTCTTAATAAGTCCTATGCCATCTATCTTATAATTAGTTAAACAATTAATAAAATGGGACGTTTAAAGCAAAGTTATTCTGATTTAAATAAATATGTCATGTTTTGCATAAATGGAAACTGAGCTAAAAATGCCAAAAAAATATGTAGTAAAGATAAGAGAGACTACAATTTGAATTTTATTGTCACAATAAACAGTATTTTAAATTTGAGTATTTATGAATAAATCTACATTTTCTATTATATAAATTTGTATTGAGTAACATATACTAATTACATAGTAAAACAATATGGAGTGATAACCATAACACAGTGAGAAATTAAACCAGAACTTTTATATTTTATGAATATTTCGTATAGTTATTTAGAGTTTTCGACCTTTTAAATAGTTAGTGTGTAATGAAACAAAATAGTACTAAAAATCGATGTAGTAAACTTTTAGTTTTCAAAATATAATGGTTGTATGCACTCCCTAAACTCTAATAGTTCGAGTCTCCTATAACGCAGAATTCTATTGTGAAGGTAGTTAAGGGACAAGTCAAATCTCATGACATACTGACGCAGATTCACGATTTATCTCGACGCGACTCCGAGACCAGAGGAAGAATAACGATATGATGAAAATGAAGTAGGAGTGTTAGGAAAGTATATAAAACAGAGGAAGAAATTGTTACTTTCAGGAACAGGGACAGGTTTAGTAGCCTCCACAACTTTCATCGGCTCATCAGCAGCCTTCTCGACCTTGACGTCTTTAGGCGGCGCCTCCACTTTCTCAACCGGAACAGCTGGTGTTGGAACTGGTGGCTCAGCCTCCTTTGATGCCGTCATTATTAATAACTAGATAGAGTTTTCGGACAATAGAGAGAGAGAGAGAGATGGGTAGTGTGTAGAGTTTGATGAGAGAAGGTTGTATATTTATTGATGAGATTGAGGGCCAGGGAGGGACAGCCGGACAGCGTATGTTACGTGTTCATAAAATAATGGAATTCTAATCAAAACAATTATGGGCTGGTAACTAACAAAACCAAGTGCTGTAAAATTAACACCACGTACATTTTGATGGAATCATATAGAGCCAATCATCAATAGTTACCTACTTGTGCACGGTTTGGTTTGGTTTTGGACAAAAAAAAAGAACTGAACCGACCTAATCGGTTCTCCGGCAAACGTAATCGAAATTAGTTCGATTCTAAATGGTTCGGTTCCTGTGCGGTTTCGGTTCTGGAACTCATGTTTTGGACCTAAATTTTAGCTCACTTTCGGCCTTGAAATTTTGGGTATGTTTGTTCCCAGCTAATATTATTATTACTTTTGGGCTCAAATCTAAATGTGTTAGTATTGTTTTATATTAAATGTAACTCATAATTAAGTTCCAAAAATTTATATACTCTATATAAGTTTAATGAGCTTCTTTTAAAACTAATTTCGAAATTCGTATACACATTAGTCATACAATATCACTTTATATATATATATCCATATTTTATTAGTTTAAAGCATATTCACCTATTTATTATTATATCTTACTAACTATGAACAATGTTGAATCCTCTCGCCAATTATACTTTACTAAAATTAATTTTTATTACATAATATTAGTCATCGGTTCGGTTCGATTTTTATTGGTTCTCCTATAAGCTGAACCGCATTGGTTCGGTTCTCTCAAAGGCGGAACCGAAATCAGTTCGATTCCGATCAGTTCCATAAAAATCGGTTCTTTTCGGTTCGGTTCCGGTTTGGTTCGGCTCGGTTTCGGTTTTCCTCCACACCCCTAACTATTAGTGTACAAGATTAGTCTTTGAAAATGATAAATGTTGTAGAATAATTTCGTAAACTATAGTGAAATACGAGGGAGGCTCAGACGTGCTTGGACTTGATTCACGGATTACAACCACTTTTAGTAGGGTTGGACGAGAACTAATCATATCCGGACACGCGTCCCATAGCGCGCTAACATTCACGAGGAGTTGACCTATAAATACGCCAGCTCTATGTTTTAGACGAGGTAATACGTATTTACTTGTACTCTGAACTGACTTGATCGTCAACGTGTTTGTGATCGAACACCATCCACACTTTCAGGTATCATGGGACGTCCAAAAGGAAACAACACAAGGGCTGGAACATCTAAACAACCACTAAGGTCATACTATCCAGGCAACCTTCTCAACATGCGAGACATTGTGGATCAAGACCTTTAGGAACAAAATAAGGCATAACAGGGAATCTGTGGCATGATCCGTGCAATCCCATGCGGATCTCCCTCGAGACCAAGTTGTAGACTCCGAAGCTGATATAAGTGGTGTAGGCATGAAACACTATAACATTTCTGCCACTTTCGAGACTAAATACAATATAATTATCTAGGATGAAAGTATAACTTCCTCCCTTTATCAACTACCAAATCGATAACTAAATGGAATAAATATTCGCTCAATATAATTAAGAGGTTTCATTTCAATAAATGGTTGGCTCACTTTCTATAAACATATGTGTTTCATTTAAATTGATTTAAAATTAAGTATATATATTGCTGATTAAAAAAAAGTTAGGTTAATGTCAAAAATTGAGTAATTCAAATGATTAAATCAAAACTCAATGGACAACTACATCCTAGAGTCCTAGTTGATAAAAGAATTCAAAATTAAGTAATTGAAATGATTAAATCAAACCTCAATAAACAACTACCTTCTAGTTAATAAAAGAATTCAAATTATTTCATATTTATTTTAAATGTATACGGAGTATTATATTAAGTAACTCTTACTCTTAAATGAAGTAATATATTATAATACTCCTTGCGTCCCTAAATTATTGATATATTTTGATTTTTAGTGGTTAAAATTTAGTGAAAAATTCTCATTAAACTATAAAGAATAATATAGTCATGTGGGATCTTGTTAGATTCGTCTATAACAATATATATTTTAGAAATATTAACTTTATATAATTTTTTCGGATGTAGAATAAGAGATATTTATGTTTTAAATTGTATTTTGTTGACCACCAAAACTCAAAATATATCAATCATTTAGGAACAGAGGGAGTATTATCTATCTTGATAAATACATGATGTATGAGTAATGTTGGTAATTTAGTTGTCAATTACTAAAAAATGATACAATAAGTATTGCCAAAGTAAAAGGTGGACATAGTACTTTAGAAAAGAGACTTTGGGAGTAATGGAATATAACGCCTAATTGTTTAACAACGAAGCTTTCGATGACATTACCTGTTTTTGGCTGGCTCATGCCTAAAACACCTAATTATTTAACTAAAATTGAAGAAAGTTATGCTTAATCATTCAATTATTATATATATATTATTCTAAATAACTTTCATAGTCTTAAATAAATTACTTTTCCACTTGTAATATTTCAAATAAAAGTAGCAAATCAAATCAACCTCCATGGATATGCTTTTGCTATAATTTTTTATGGGTATCATTGTTGTTTTACCTTAATACCTTTACCCGTTATGATAATTATGTTCTCCCCATAGTCATTTACTCATTTAGTGATACGAGATGATTTTTTAAATATTTTTTCTTTGTAGGTTAGTGATGAGGATTATCATTATCGAATAGGGCAAATGACCAGGATGATCACTTATGTTTGGGTAGGGGTCCCGGTTGATCACCTATGTTTCAAATGGTCCTGGTTGATCACTTATGTTTTTAAATCGAGTCTCAGTTGGTATTTTAGACCTAAACTCTGTAAATTATCACCTAATTACCTCACGTGACAGGCACATGTCATTTTTCAGGGGTAATTTAGTCATTTCAAATCCTTTTTCCAATTTTTTTTTTTTTAAAAAAAAACAAGTGAGGTTGATTTAGAAATATAAGTGATCAACAAGGACCCTTTGAAACATAAGTGATCAACCGAGACCCCAACCCAAACGTAAGTTCCCTTATAATGTAAAAATCACAACAGATTAAGTAAAGAATAAAATGTATATTGATTATTAGAGATAAATATGTATCATTAAGTTGAACTTAAAAATAAAATGTATAAAATAATTATTGTAAAATAAGGATGGAGGGGTATTATCTCTAACAATCAATGTACATTTTATTCTTTACTTAATTTGTTGTGATTTTTACATTATAAGGGAACTTACGTTTGGGTTGGGGTCCCGGTTGATCACTTATGTTTCAAAGGGTCCTTGTTGATCACTTATATTTCTAAATCAACCTCACTTGTTTTTCGATTTTTTTTTTGCAAAAAAAAAAAAATTGGGAAAAAGACTTGAAATGACTAAATTACCCCTGAAAAATGACATGTGCCGGTCACGTGAGGTAATTAGGTGATAATTAACAGATTTTAGGTCTAAAATACCAACTGAGACTCGATTTAGAAACATAAGTGATCAACCAGGACCATTTGAAACTTAGGTGATCAACCGGGACCCCTACCCAAACATAAGTGATCATCCTGGTCATTTGCCCTATCGAATACTTCCTCCATTTATTTATTTAATAGCCGTTTATTTTTGAACAAAGTTTAATAAAAATTTAAATTTCTCTCACAATCTTAATTTTCCCTCCATGTTTTTTCACTTAAATTTAGTAAAAGGAAAACCAGGGTAAATGGTTGTTAGATTGAGGGACATAGGAAATATAATTATTGAAGGGCATTACAAGTAAGGATACAGAAATGACTAACTAAAGTAACAGTTAAAATATATACTACTCCCTCCGTCCCTAAAAGATTGATACATTTTGACTTTTGGTGTCAAATTTTAAAAAATTTAGCCAAGAATTCTTATTAACGATAAGAAATAATATAGTCATGTGGGATCTTGTTAGATTCGTCTCAATATATATTTTTAAAATATCAACTTTTTATAATTTTTTCGGATATAGAATAAGAGATATTTATATTTTAAATTGTGTTTTGCTGACCACCAAAAGCCAAAATGTATCAATCTTTTAGGGACGGAAGGAGTACAAAATAGCCTATGGCTCAATAGGGTGATGACATCTAACCCAAGCTTCTGACCAATAGTCTTGAGTTCAAACCTTGTTGGAACAATTGTCTTATATTTACTCTAACTGTCTATTAGTTAGGAATTTATGTATTTGTAATATCAATGTATTCATACTCTCACCATTAATTGTCAAAATATATATAAGAAATTGGGCAAATGGCATCAAAGATCACTGACATTATCTAATATTTCCAATTCGATCACCCTCATTTAAAAGTGCCTATATTGGATCACTGAACTGAATTTTTTTGGTCAAATTTAGTAACTGGGCCGTTTTAAAAGATTTTGGGTGCATTTTGTAAGTTTTTAGCAAGGGTAATTTTGTCCCTTCATATTTATAGACATTTAATCCTCGTTTTTTAAACTTCTTTTTTACAAAAAAATTAACTTTTTTTTTTAATTTTTTGAACTTTTTTTTAAAATTTTATTTTTCTAAAAAAATTATAAAAAATAAAAAAAATAAAAAAAAACAAAAACAAAAATTAAAAAGACTGAAAAAATAGTAAAAAAAAGATTAAAAAAATAAAAAATTTTAAAAAAAGTTTTTAAAAAAAATTAAAATAAAAAATTAAAAAAAAGTTAAAAAAACGAGGATTAAATGTCTATAAATATGAACGGACAAAATTACCCTTGCTGAAAACTTACAAAATGCACCCAAAATCTTTTAAAACGGCCCAGTTACTAAATTTGACCAAAAAAATTCAGTTCAGTGATCCAATATAGGCACTTTTAAATGAGGGTGATCGAATTGGAAATATTAGATAATGTCAGTGATCTTTGATGCCATTTGCCCTAAGAAATTTATGTATTCGTATTTGTAATATCACCGTATTCATACTCTCATCGCTAATTGCCAAAATATAATATGTATAATATGAAAGAAAAATGCTTCCAGCGAAGATTGAATGCCAGTCCTCCTAGTAGAAGATGGGTCAAATATACCACTAGGTTAATAATATTTAATGAGATGATTTTTTAAACAATTGAAATTCATTTCTATCCACACAATTATACACACTTTTGTACAAATAAATTAACTTTAAACATTAACTAAATCATTACTTTTGCCAACGACTATATATGACCATATGAGTAAAGTTGTATATAAGATGAGTCGAATTTGTGTTACGTTGAAGATATTTTAGTTCCACTTGGCTCAAAACTCACCGAGCCAAGCCGGCAGCTCACTTAATTGCACCGACTAGGTCATGCATTGTTCAAACTAATGAATTGAATTGTGTCTCTTTTACTCGATAGAATTAATGAAAATAAGATGTTAGATTAGCCAAAAAGCCAATCTTGAAGGATATTTCTGATTACGTTAATACAAGAGAAAGCAAGACAACTATGAAAAGTACAACGCAAATAAGTTGTAACTACAATGCTAATGTTGTGTTCTTTGGCGATAAGTAAGTCTTTTTGGTTGAACATGAAACACAATTGTCCTTCTCAACTCTAAATCAAGTCTACCAACTTAAGTAATAATACGAAACATTGTGACGAGGTAGTAGTAGTAGTAGTTGCAAGTCGCCCGCTACAAAAAATATTGCAATGAGCAAAAAATGGACATGATGAAGGGGACAAAGAAACATTTCTCCTAATCGGTTCGACGAGGGCGAGGTTCGGTTGTGAGGCTGGAATGTCGATGCAGCATAGAGGAGGTAATGCATACAGATTTCCAGAAAATGAAATTGTAAAAATAGAGGGCCCAACCGGGTTCGAACCGGTGACCTATTGATCTGCAGTCAATTGCTCTACCACTGAGCTATGGACCCTTGATGTACACAATATCGACTCCTTTTATCATCAGTAGTATCTGATTTCAAGAACCACGAGATAATATGATTTAACTTACTAAGTTAAATTCGTTTCTGGTCAATTTCAAATTTTGAATTTAAGAAAAAAAAAATTAAACATTAAAATTCGCGAGCTTTTAATAAGCCAAGCCTAGCCCAAGGCTTGTTTAGTAAGGACCCGGCCAAAAATTCTTGAGTTCGGGCTCAACCATGTATAGCTCTAATTATTCATCACCTGACTCAAAATATCAAGTTCAAGAATCCGATTGAAAGCTAAGCGATTTGGGCTTAAGTGTTACATTGTACTCGATATCGAGCGTACCAAACCTGCTAGATTGAATACCCAACAAAGTTTTCAAAATACATAATGCATATTTAAAGACCGTAACTTGCGAAAAGCTTAGTGAGTCCGAATTGAGTTGAATTTTTTCATGACATCCGAAGGTAATTACTTGACTCGATAACATAACTACTCGATCAAGCAATCCGGTGCTAGCTCGAACTGGCCTTTTTAACAGTCCTACGAAAAATGTAAATAACAACTTCACGAATTATTGATCAAATGAACGTATGACCTCATATCGGGTAGTGAGTACCCGGAAACTGATTCTTGTCATCTTATGAACCAAATGAAACGAGGACCGAGTAACATTTTTAGCTCAAACATAAGTCTATTAACAATCAAGTTCACAAACAAACCATCCATTGCCGGTCGTTCTCAATCGAGTTTTAGGTCAACAACCCACTTGAAGTAAGTTGTAAGACCTCTACACAACATTTCACATACTCATTCCGGTCATCACCCATCTTTCAAAATGATTCATGATGACCATCTTTCAAAATGATTCATTTCATCACGCATCTTTACAAGTCGGGCAAATTGAATACTTCCATCAAATTTTCTATTTAATCGATAACCCCGATAACACATGCATGTCACATGTTGCAGGAGTAGGAAACTTGAAGGAAACTTAAAAACTGTGAGGGCAACGAGAGAAATAATAAGACTACCAAAGCAATTAGAAAATAGCCAACAAGTATAAATCTGTTAGGTAAATGCATTTGATAGTACAAATATTCTGATAAATCCCAAGCATCAAACACACAATACAGAAAATCAATGGAAATATCAGCTGTTTTCTCAACTACATAACATCAAAATGCCTCAGCTTACTTCTTCTTTTCACCAGAAGTACCAGCGGCCCTACAAAAAACGAAGTTTAAACCATTCAAAATAAGAGAACAAGAAAAGTATAGGTAGTTGCGACAGGCGTTTAGGATGGTAATCCAGTAACACGTACCTAGCCTTGCGGAGAACAGTTGACATCTCTTCTCTCTTCTTTTTTGCCCTCTTGTGGGTTCCCAATTTCCTTTTGGCAACTTTAAGTGCACGCTTGTCTTTACCAACTTTGAGAAGTTCAGTAATACGCCTCTCGTAAGGAGCGAAACCAGCAACTTCACGAATGAGGTTCCTCACAAAATGCACTCGTTTGCTGGTTTTCTAAATACGCATAAAATGAAAAGATTAAAAATCAAAAGTATGAAAATAGTAAGTTCAAATAATAAACCAATATATAAAATGATTAAGAATGGAAAGGAGAATCAAAAACATAATGTGGTCAGTAGAAGTAAGACAACAGTCATGTCATAACGACCATCTATGACGCAGCAATAGAATTTCACGTACAGTTCTGATAGAATAACTTACCCCTTTCCTGTCAGAAGGGCGTGGTACCAACTCTTTCTTGGTGGTGACATGTCCCTTGTTTAATCCTACAAAGAGGCCAGTATTAGGCTGCTTTGGCGCCATCTCCTGAGATATCAACGACAGACAGATTTTTTTTAGGCAAGCAGCAATAGAGAATAAGATAACTTTATTAAAAAATGAGAACCATTTATGCTAACTATATATGGTAATTTGACTACATATAAAAACTTTAAGATTTGACAAAGCCGACCCCAAGAGTGATGCAACAGTAATGTTGATCAACATATAACCTAGTACAGCCCAAACACACAAAAATCATGTAACGAACATACAGTCACGGAAATTCACATAACTCCAATATACCCATCTAGTATACTTTTCTTTATCCAATATACCCATCTAGTATACTAGGACATTAAGAAAGAATTTTGGGAGATGTTCGTATACTCCATCCAATTCAATATGGCCGTCTAATGGATTTTTAAAGATAAAAAATGAACAAACTTTGAGGCTTTAATTGACACACATTACATCGATTTGAATCAAAACTATCTTTTCAATATAAGACATTGACTCAAAAGTAATTTATGAAGATAATTAGTTAAACGAACATTATTAACCATGATAAAGTATTTTTCATGTCTCAACAATCTATTATTGAAATGGAATAAATTGTATAATAAAAACAGTAGCATTTAGTATATACTATTACCAAATACTATAAAACATATGTATAAACAATCAAGCTCATAAAATGGACATCTTTTTGAAACAAAACTCATAAGATGCACTAATTTTTACTACAAAAAAGTATATACATACACATTTCAATATGATCAACATAGTACTATCATAATATCAATTACAACATAAATAATCCCCTAAGTAACAGAAGCCACTAGTAATAATAATCCTACCTCCACAACATTATCTAAGGCTCATTTGACTCACTTTAATACAGTATATGGTTTTCAACATTGGATTTATTTGATTTTAAAGTATATAAAACATAAAAAAAAAAAAAAAATGAACACCAAACTAGAAATTAACCAGAATATCAAATCATAAAATTGTAAGAAAAAAGACAAGTCGAGGCTGGCAACTGACCTTAGGGTTTGCTGGAATTGTAGGTGAAATGGGGATTTCTGTTGGAGTCCTGGAATATATACAATGGCCAAGCCCATTAAAGAGGAGACTCTAGAGCCCACTAAGCTAATATTGTGTATTCGGTCTAAACGGGTCCAACGGTCCGAATCCCGAGCCCCCTAGTCTTGTTCGCTTATTATTTTTTCGCAAGTTGTTTCTCCCGTTTGACTATATTAATACTAGTCTGAATCGGGCATTATCACCATGCGCGAGATCTAGTTGTTAAATTATTTTTGGACGCTTAAATTAATTTTATAATGGTTATAGATTCCACACTCTAGTCATCTAATCAGGTGAGACACATCCCACAATTTACCTCATTTATATTTTCCACAGTAGACGTGTGTGAATGTAGTTGGTGTGACAGTTCCATACTTTTTAATAGGAAATCATTTGTGTTGGATTCATTTTTAATGATAGAAATAGTTTATTAGTTCACAAATAATAATTAAAAAATGCATATAATTGTGAATTAAATAATAATATATAAACAAGAAAAATTTAGTCATATTAAATTTTATTATTTGAAAAAATAATACTAATAATATATGTCTATTCTACATGTCAAAATTAATAATCACAAATAAAAATAATACTAGAATAATTCTCATATTTTTAATGTGAACATATATTTTATTTTACCATACATTAATGGATATCAACTAAGCATCCCTATTTATGAAAACCAAATAAGGTTATTAAATGCCTCTCAGCATAGCTCAATTGGTTAAGATAGAGTTTAGTAATAAGTCTTGCGTTTTTGCACGAAGTAAAAGAAGAAAAATTTTGTATTGAAAGGGTAAATAGACAGCCTCGTGAAGACCGAGCACTGGACCCTTAAGATAGGTCTCATCAAATAAGGTTATTAATTGTCTTATGTGGTAGGTGTTTTATTAACACATTAATAATGTCGATTAAAAATGAATTGAAAAAACTGAGCTTCTAGCTTCGAACAATCTCTCTCAGACAACGATTCGAAAAATTTTCGTCCACATTCAAATTATCAAGCTTCCTCTTTACTCAACCAACAACACAATTTACTTTCTCTTTTTTACCCTCAAACCTTTCATTTTCCTACTATTGTCAACATAATCATTTCATAACATTGGAACTAGTTCATACTTATCCCTCTCTCTCCTCCTACACCCTTGCATGCTCCCCACATATACACAACAACCAAGAGGTGTCTTTATCAATCTTCATCATTCTTCCCCCACCTTTTCGTTTTCCACCAAAACATTCACTACTATATTCTCTTCCAGCTCTGAATCTTCCTCTTTATTCTCCTAATAATCCAAAACTATCCTTTTTATCTATATTTTATTTCTCTAAACACACTAAAAAACTATTTCCCAACACAAGTCAACCTCATGTCACAAATAAGTAACTCAGCTGATTCAAACCTAAGGCAATTCCAAGGTCTGGATAGGAGAGGATGGATACTTCCTATGGACCACACGGAAGTCATGCACAACAGATCCTTTTTGGCTAGATCCTTAATGGGTTACTTTCTTGATGACAGAACGTTTCATGTGCATCTCGTCCAATACTATGTCAACCGCTGCTGGAATCTCCAAGGCCATGTCCAAGTAAGGAAGTTCGGGAAGATCTTCCTTTTTCGATTCGAAAATGAAGACGATATGGACCTGGTTATGTCTAATCACCCAGTAAACATGCAAGGTGCAGTACTCCTACTTCAATATTGGCATGCAAACACTTGCTTTGAAACTTTCAAAATTCCCTTTGCCAACCTTTGGATTCAAGTTCATCTGATGCCAGATGAATATTTTGATAGAAGAAACATATAGATGGTCATCAACAGCATGGGAGATGTTCAAAGTATACAGTGGAACTCCGACACAGTTGCCAATCATCAATATATAAGGGTTCTAGTACAAACTCCTTTGTATGAACCTTTATTGGCAGGAGTCTACATCGAAACACTGGAGCATACATTTCACTGGGTGGAATTTAGGTATGAAAAAGTCTTCCGATTATGTTATAGATGTGGCATGATTGGACACACTAATGGAAACTGTACAGTGGAGGAACCCTACAACAGATTAGCCTATGAAGGCCGCCTAGAAAACTCCATTTACACACTCAATCTTCCCATGCATATTTCAGTAGATAACCCCATGTATACTCCCAGAACCAGAGCTTTCCCAAACACCGACAATCATAGAAACACCAGAATCACCTCCCCAGTCCACCTTCATCAAAATTGGCAGCCCCCAACTTCAAATTGCTCTCAAGGCCATTCCACATCCTCCTCCCATCAACAGTCAAGCTCCAATGAATTCCACACCTCACCCCAGCAATCCCAGTCCACACTGCACACCACGGACTCACACACCACCAATTCAACAGACAATTCACATCCACCAGAACAGGATAACACAGACAACTTCCTAGCATTAATCCCATATTGTCCACCCTCAGTTCAATCACCAGCACCAAACCCTACTATCAATCCAAACCCTAACCCTAGTAATAGCCAACCTCATGCACTATCTCCCCAAAGCACAAACTCCACCCAAGACTCCATCTCCCTTTATGCGGACCCAATGAGCCCCAACACACCCCTGTATTTAGGTCACCCTATTCCTCTAGCCACTTTACCTCCAGGGCACCCAATACTCTCTGAACACAACTCCACAACATCATCTTCAGAACAAGAAAGTTCTAACAACACCTCCAACACATCAGAAGAACTGACAGCAGAGGAGTTATTAGATTGGCTTGGACAAGACAGTAGCCAATGGATAGCAGAAATGGTGAATCTGGCAGCTATCCATCATCTAAGTCTGCAAGAGATTATAGACATTCACCTTGACAGGGCTCAAAATGAACTAAGAGAAGACAGTCAGGAAATCCCAACTGCCATTTTGCCACCTCCAAACCTTTCTCATATCATCAGGACTGATTACAACATGGAATGGATAGCATTGAGAAATCATATTAGACACCTCACCATACTCTCTGAGGCAGACCTTGATGATTACATGAGGCAGGCGGGCTACTCTTTTGAAAGGATTGATACTCCATTCTGGAACTCACTAACAGGACTATCCAGATCCCCCAGCCCCTTGATATTTAATCAATCCAACTCCGGGTCCTCTCAAGAACTCCTTAATCTGACCCAGAGACTTGCAGCCATCTCCATTATGACCAAGGACAATCAACAATGTACTTTAAACATTCCAACTCAGACTCCAGATTCACCCCAGCAACACTTGACTATCACAATGGAACAAGAAACAACAACTGCCCTGATCAACATTCAAACTACACACACTCTGGCAGAGCTTCAACACATAGTTAATCAGAATATGCCACTGAACTTTCATTATCCTGAGCCTATCATACACATGGATGAATTATCTCAAATCTTCCAGCCCATTGATGAACCACAAACAACTTGGGAAACAGGAGAAAGCTCCACTCATGGACTTAAAAGAAAATCCAGAGATTTCACTCCGGCTTTCAGTGCAGAAAATAGGCTACACAAAAAGGCAAAAATCAGCAAGGGAAACAAACCACCACCTACCAAAGTCACCTCACTGAAAGACTTGTTCAATCCTGCTAAAAAAGGTACACATTCACAAACACCTCCTAGAATTCCTTTATGTCATCACAATGTTTATTTCTTTTGTAATCATGTGCTTGACCCTGCTATGCTTCATTATCTTAAATTGACTGTTAACTCTGAAGGGGTTTTGGTGGTTGTCTCCAAACAACCCCAATTAACTCCTTAAACTCTTAAGTTGGAACTGTCGGGGCATCAATCAAATCCCGACAGTTAAACTACTAACATCTTTTACTAACACTTTTAAACCTGATCTCTGTTTCCTTATGGAGACTATGACTGCCAAAATTAAGACTGATTCTATTCTCTCTAAGTTAAACTACTCCCACTCTTACGGGGTTGATCCTATAGGCAAAAGTGGGGGACTTTGGATTGGTATTAACAATAACATCAATCATAGCCTTCTAACTATTAATAAACATATCATATTACTAGAAATTATGACTGAATCCTCTTCCCCTTGGTACTTGGGTTGTCTTTATGGACAGCCACATCTTCATCTTAGACAACAAACTTGGCTTAATATTTTACATATTTTAAAACCCTATTGCAACAAACCTTTAGTAATAATTGGAGACTTTAATCAAATTCTTTTCCCCCATGAAAAACATCCTGCACCTCATGCGCACATACCTGGTAGTTCTTTTCTTTACAATTTCCTTTCTGAGTTGCACTTTAAAGATTTGGATGCTTTAGGAAATAATTTCACCTGGACTGGTAAGAGAAAAGATACCATCATATACGAAAAACTTGATCGATGTGTTTCTAATAAAGAATGGTGTGATAATTTTCCTAGCCACTATGTCAAATTCCTCCCCATTCAAGGCTCTGACCATAGCCCGGCCTTATTATCCTCAAAACCCTTAAACTGTAAAAGGAATAGTTCATTTAAAATAGAATCCTTTCTTTCCCACTTTAAAGAATTTAAAATTTTATTACAACAAAGCATGCATGAATCGTATCAAGGCTCTTTGGCCTTTACCTTCATTACTAAATTAAAATCCTTTAAATTTAAACTTAAAGAATGGAATAGTTCTCGTTTTGGTAATATTCATTTACAAATTAAAAACATACAAGCTCTTCTTTCTAAATTTCAATCCTCCCCACATTATCTTAATCATGCCATCCTAGAAGGACACCTTAGAGACCAACTTCATGATTTATTACTATGTGAACAAATATATTGGCATCAAAGATCAAAATTAGAATGGATTGAAAATGGTGACATTAATACTAAATTTTACCATGCATACGTAAACCATAGATCTAAATCTACAAATATTTTAGAACTAATTGACACTAACAACAACTTGATAACCCTAGAAACTGACATTCAAAACCATTGCCTTCTTTTTTTCAAAGAACTTTTTAACCCTAACCCTAATGAGTTCGACCCCTATACAAACGCTTTCAACCCTATTGAATATGTTACTAATAAACTCTCTTCTTCCTAAAATTATAATCTTGCTTTACCATTCACAAAAGAAGAAGTTCATGTTGCCCTTTTTCAAATGCATCCCTCTAAATCCCCAGGACCGGATGGGTTTAATGTCGGTTTTTTTCAAGATAATTGGCATATACTTCAAACTGATATTATCTCTACAACCCTTGATTTTCTAAATAATGGTAACTTTCTTAAAGAAATTAATCATACTTTTATAACCTTAATTCCGAAAAAACCTTGCCCTAAGTATATCACGGATTATAGGCCTATTAGTCTTTGTAACGTTCTTTACAAACTTATTACTAAAATTCTTGTTAATCGTCTTAAACCCTATATGTCCTCTTTAATTACCAAACACCAAAATGGATTTATCTTCGGTCGATCCATAAGAGATCACACTATTCTAGCTCAAGAACTAACTAACCATATAAGACTTTCAAAATCAAAAAAATTCAACTTAGCCGCTAAAAAATTGGCATGAGTAAAAGCCTTCGATAGAATATCTTGGAATTTTTTAACCCAAACCCTAATAAAAATGAACTTTCCTCCCAACTGGATAACCATAATACAAAATGCCTAAATTCTACACAATATTCTCTAATTATTAATGGTAACGTTACTACTCCCTTTACCCCTGCATGTGGACTCTGACAAGGAGACCCCTTATCCCCTCTTCTTTTTTCGATTTGTACGGAGGCATTCTCTGCAACCTTAAACCATTTTCAAAATAAAAAACTAATCACAGGAATTAAAATTTCGAGAAACAGTCCCCCAATTTCTCATTTATTTTTTGCAGATGATAGCTATTTCTTTTTAAAACTTAACAAATCTTGTTCAACCAACTTCCAGAACATTTTAAACAACTATTGTTTTTATTCTGGAAAAAAAGTCAATCTTGAAAAATCTCAAATAGTTTTTAGCCCTAATACTCCTCAATCTCTAAAAGACAAAACTTACTCCTCTCTTCCTATTAAAGAGTCATCTACTTTTGGAAAATATCTAGGTATACCTTTGGACATTCACACAAACAAAAATCAAATTTTTGAAGAATACATTGCCAAAATAAAAGCAACTATATCCTCTTGGCATACCAAATTTCTAAATCAAGCAGGAAAACTCACCCTAATTAAAGCTACCCTCACAAGTGCCCTAGTTTATCCTATGTCCATTTATAAATTTCCACAATCAATTATATCAAAAATTGAAACTATTTTTTCTCAATTTTTTTGGAACACAAATAATTACACTAGACTTCATTGGATCAATTGGGATACAATCAAATTGCCCATGCAATTAGGAGGTCTAGGAATTAAAAATTTAGCCCAATTCAACACTGCACTCCTAGCAAAAACTTGTTGGAATATTATTATTGATCAAAATTCCCTTGCACACACGGTAATTAAATCCAAATACTACCCTCACACCATATTACCAACTAACAAAATCAAATATCACACTTCTTTTGCATGGAAAAGTCTAGCTAATAGCCTACAAATAATTAAACCCCAAATTAATATCATAAATCATTCAATCAAACTAATAAACACTTGGCATGATCCTTGGTTGCCCTCAATCCAACCAACACCACTTACTATTTATCAACCAACACCACCCAATGACTCCTACAAAACCTGTTGAGTTGTGAAGCCATATTTGCTGAGCTGAGCCAATGGGGGCAGAATTATGGCAGCTGGCAAAAATAGGTTTCGGACGGGCTTTTAGGAAATAATTGGAGTGCAAGAAAAGAAAGGTCTTTTCTTGACGGAGAAGTTATTTCCTAATATCATTAGGTCTAGTATCTCATTGTAGGTTATAAATAGGTCTCTAACTCATTGTTGTATAGTGTGCTCAAATAGAGAATCATAAACAAAGAGTCTAGAGAGAGATTTGTGAGGCTTGTCATTAGGGTTCTTCATTGTATAAGAAGAACACCTAATCGAGAGATATAGGAATAGGTCAGGAGTCCTTGTAACAATTCTTCCGGTGATTATTAGTGGAATCTGCAGCAGCAACAGGACGTACCTTACACGTTGTGGGGGAACCTGTATAAAATCCTTGTGTCGTTTCTTGTTTCCGCAAGTTATTTCTTCTGTTTATTATAATCTGATTAGTGGGGCGTCATCCTGGGCGGGATCTAGTTGTTAGATTAGTTTTGGGACGCTTTAATTAATCTTACAACGGGTACAGATTCCTAACAATTGGTATCAGAGCGAGGTTTGACGACAAATTAGACAGGATAATATGGGTGAAGAAGGGGTTTCGATACTGCAAGGGATGAAGCT
Organism: Echium plantagineum; assembly: GCA_003412495.2. Lineage (NCBI taxonomy): Eukaryota > Viridiplantae > Streptophyta > Magnoliopsida > Boraginales > Boraginaceae > Echium > Echium plantagineum. The sequence continues at coordinate 48,634 of QFAX02000583.1, forward strand.
GTTCGATGGGACTAATTTTCGGTTATGGAAGATGCAGATTGAGGATTATCTGTACACGAAGGATCTGGCTGAGCCTTTATCTGGGAAGCCGAAAGAGATGAGTGAGGAGAAGTGGAAGAAACTAGACAGGAAGGTTCTAGGGGCGATTCGATTGAAGCTTTCATCAAACGTGTCTCATAATGTGGAGAACGAGACCACGACTATGGGAGCGATGAAAGTTTTGTCGGAATTGTATGAGAAGCCTTCTACTCACAACAAGATATCTCTTATGAAAAATCTCTTCAATATGCGCATGGTTGAGAATACTTATGTGAACACACACTTGAATAATATGAACAACTTGATCAATCAACTAGCAACGGTGGGGTTTGTGGTTGATGATGAATGGAAGGCCTTGATTATTTTGGCATCTTTGCCAGATAGTTGGGAATCCATGAGGGCTGCAGTGACTCATTCCGCTGGGAAAGAACCACTGACTACCAATGAAGTTGTGAGTAAAATTCTGGATGAAGAGATCCGGAGGAAAGAATCAGGTGTGGTGATTTCAGGGCCTGCATTATTTGCAGGGGATAGAAGTAGGAGGAACAACCATGGAGGTAAGACTGGTAAGGGTAGATTCGAACGGACAGTTGAGTGCTGGAATTGTGGCAAGAAGGGTCACATTAAGAAGAATTGCACTGAGAAAGAGATCAATGTTGTAAACATAGATGATGCTCTTCTGGCAACTGAGGTGAGTTCGATTAACTCTTGGGTGTTGGATTCTGGTGCATCATATCATATCACTGGTGATTGTGGCATAATGAAAAATTATGTTGCTGGAGATCTCGGGAAGGTTCATCTTGCAGATGGAAGGATCCTGGATGTTTGTGGTATGGGTGATGTAGATTTGAGGTTATCAAACGGTTCTATATGGAAGATTACGAAGGTCAGACATGTGCCCAAGCTGACAGGTAATCTTATTTCAGTAAGTCAACTGGATGCTGAGGGGTATAGAATTGCGTTTGGTGGTGAGTCCTGGAAGGTGACAAGAAGAGCACGAGTCGTTGCTCAGGGTCAGAAGTCAGGTACTCTGTATAAGGTGGCAACCAAAGGCGTGTTGCAGGTATCATCCGGGGTTAGCGGACGCAGGAAAAGGCGTGGTAAAAGGGTCTCCCATCCTGTTAAAAGTATGCTAACTGAAGGGAGGTGTTCTGATCAAACACCGAATGTCGATGAATCTGATCAAGTGGGAGTTGTTGGCCAACAAGGAAAAAAGGAGAAGAGATATTCATCGATGACTGATCCGGCTTGGAGGTGTTCCAAGGTGCCTGTGAAGAAGACGAAGAAGGTCTGGCAGGTCAAGAAAGAACATGTTGATGGTTTGAATGTGGGAAAAGTCCAACAGGGCAATGAGTTTGGCTATGTCTCTTCGATAGCCAAGTTGGTGACATTCATGGATGTTCTGGGATCGGTAAGAAGGACATTGAAGTCGGTCTCGGCTTCAGTGGGAGTTCGGGGATGATGAACTCAAGGGGAGCTGCTGCAGATAGAGATTCAAGACTAATGGTGAAGACGGGATAATGAAATATGTCTTCAAGTGGGAGATTGTTGAGTTGTGAAGCCATATTTGCTGAGCTGAGCCAATGGGGGCAGAATTATGGCAGCTGGCAAAAATAGGTTTCGGACGGGCTTTTAGGAAATAATTGGAGTGCAAGAAAAGAAAGGTCTTTTCTTGACGGAGAAGTTATTTCCTAATATCATTAGGTCTAGTATCTCATTGTAGGTTATAAATAGGTCTCTAACTCATTGTTGTATAGTGTGCTCAAATAGAGAATCATAAACAAAGAGTCTAGAGAGAGATTTGTGAGGCTTGTCATTAGGGTTCTTCATTGTATAAGAAGAACACCTAATCGAGAGATATAGGAATAGGTCAGGAGTCCTTGTAACAATTCTTCCGGTGATTATTAGTGGAATCTGCAGCAGCAACAGGACGTACCTTACACGTTGTGGGGGAACCTGTATAAAATCCTTGTGTCGTTTCTTGTTTCCGCAAGTTATTTCTTCTGTTTATTATAATCTGATTAGTGGGGCGTCATCCTGGGCGGGATCTAGTTGTTAGATTAGTTTTGGGACGCTTTAATTAATCTTACAACGGGTACAGATTCCTAACAATTGGTATCAGAGCGAGGTTTGACGACAAATTAGACAGGATAATATGGGTGAAGAAGGGGTTTCGATACTGCAAGGGATGAAGCTGTTCGATGGGACTAATTTTCGGTTATGGAAGATGCAGATTGAGGATTATCTGTACACGAAGGATCTGGCTGAGCCTTTATCTGGGAAGCCGAAAGAGATGAGTGAGGAGAAGTGGAAGAAACTAGACAGGAAGGTTCTAGGGGCGATTCGATTGAAGCTTTCATCAAACGTGTCTCATAATGTGGAGAACGAGACCACGACTATGGGAGCGATGAAAGTTTTGTCGGAATTGTATGAGAAGCCTTCTACTCACAACAAGATATCTCTTATGAAAAATCTCTTCAATATGCGCATGGTTGAGAATACTTATGTGAACACACACTTGAATAATATGAACAACTTGATCAATCAACTAGCAACGGTGGGGTTTGTGGTTGATGATGAATGGAAGGCCTTGATTATTTTGGCATCTTTGCCAGATAGTTGGGAATCCATGAGGGCTGCAGTGACTCATTCCGCTGGGAAAGAACCACTGACTACCAATGAAGTTGTGAGTAAAATTCTGGATGAAGAGATCCGGAGGAAAGAATCAGGTGTGGTGATTTCAGGGCCTGCATTATTTGCAGGGGATAGAAGTAGGAGGAACAACCATGGAGGTAAGACTGGTAAGGGTAGATTCGAACGGACAGTTGAGTGCTGGAATTGTGGCAAGAAGGGTCACATTAAGAAGAATTGCACTGAGAAAGAGATCAATGTTGTAAACATAGATGATGCTCTTCTGGCAACTGAGGTGAGTTCGATTAACTCTTGGGTGTTGGATTCTGGTGCATCATATCATATCACTGGTGATTGTGGCATAATGAAAAATTATGTTGCTGGAGATCTCGGGAAGGTTCATCTTGCAGATGGAAGGATCCTGGATGTTTGTGGTATGGGTGATGTAGATTTGAGGTTATCAAACGGTTCTATATGGAAGATTACGAAGGTCAGACATGTGCCCAAGCTGACAGGTAATCTTATTTCAGTAAGTCAACTGGATGCTGAGGGGTATAGAATTGCGTTTGGTGGTGAGTCCTGGAAGGTGACAAGAAGAGCACGAGTCGTTGCTCAGGGTCAGAAGTCAGGTACTCTGTATAAGGTGGCAACCAAAGGCGTGTTGCAGGTATCATCCGGGGTTAGCGGACGCAGGAAAAGGCGTGGTAAAAGGGTCTCCCATCCTGTTAAAAGTATGCTAACTGAAGGGAGGTGTTCTGATCAAACACCGAATGTCGATGAATCTGATCAAGTGGGAGTTGTTGGCCAACAAGGAAAAAAGGAGAAGAGATATTCATCGATGACTGATCCGGCTTGGAGGTGTTCCAAGGTGCCTGTGAAGAAGACGAAGAAGGTCTGGCAGGTCAAGAAAGAACATGTTGATGGTTTGAATGTGGGAAAAGTCCAACAGGGCAATGAGTTTGGCTATGTCTCTTCGATAGCCAAGTTGGTGACATTCATGGATGTTCTGGGATCGGTAAGAAGGACATTGAAGTCGGTCTCGGCTTCAGTGGGAGTTCGGGGATGATGAACTCAAGGGGAGCTGCTGCAGATAGAGATTCAAGACTAATGGTGAAGACGGGATAATGAAATATGTCTTCAAGTGGGAGATTGTTGAGTTGTGAAGCCATATTTGCTGAGCTGAGCCAATGGGGGCAGAATTATGGCAGCTGGCAAAAATAGGTTTCGGACGGGCTTTTAGGAAATAATTGGAGTGCAAGAAAAGAAAGGTCTTTTCTTGACGGAGAAGTTATTTCCTAATATCATTAGGTCTAGTATCTCATTGTAGGTTATAAATAGGTCTCTAACTCATTGTTGTATAGTGTGCTCAAATAGAGAATCATAAACAAAGAGTCTAGAGAGAGATTTGTGAGGCTTGTCATTAGGGTTCTTCATTGTATAAGAAGAACACCTAATCGAGAGATATAGGAATAGGTCAGGAGTCCTTGTAACAATTCTTCCGGTGATTATTAGTGGAATCTGCAGCAGCAACAGGACGTACCTTACACGTTGTGGGGGAACCTGTATAAAATCCTTGTGTCGTTTCTTGTTTCCGCAAGTTATTTCTTCTGTTTATTATAATCTGATTAGTGGGGCGTCATCCTGGGCGGGATCTAGTTGTTAGATTAGTTTTGGGACGCTTTAATTAATCTTACAACGGGTACAGATTCCTAACAAAACCCTACTTCAACTTACCATTCAGTCAACACAAACAACCCAATGGAACATACATATACTTTACAAACTCTTTCCACCACACAATGTAACACAAATTATGAACATTAACATAACTGACCAATCAAACAACCTAACATGGAAATACGAAAATAAAATTTCCCCAACCACAACCCACAACTTCTATAAACATTTACAAAAACATACCCAACAAATAAAAGTTCCTAAAACACATCCTTTAATACCTAAACGCACATGGAAACACTTATGGAAAATGAAACTTCCTCACAAAATCAAAATCTTCATATGGAAACTACTATATCATAGACTCCCTACCTTAGTAAACCTCTCCACCAAAACAAGCAAAAATATTAACAAAAACTGCATTATGTGCGGACATAACCAAGAGGAGATTGATCACCTCTTTAGATTATGTCCAAATATCGCACCTATGTGGTCTTCCTTCTTTTCTTTCAATTTCCACTCAAGTGAAACCAACCTTACCCAAATTCTCACTAAAGCCATTAGCCACAAAATCAACACCACCCAAATTACTAACCATCCAACTTACATAATTATTAGTAATCTATGGAGCATATGGAAGTACAGAAACAATTTACTATTTAACCAACAAATATTCCACTTACCTCAACTACTTAGCCAACGGAACATCACCCTCCACCAATGGAAAAAAATTTACACTAACAATTCCAAATACTTTCATAAAATGAATAATTCCTTTCAAATTTCAGGTGCAATTCATACAACTACCATACCAAACCTCCCATCACACACAAACGATATATTATCACATACAGTATCATCCAACAATGAATATACAACTCAAAGCCACAAACAGCTATAATCATATCATCTTTACTGACGCTATTCAAATCAAAGCAACCTCTCCATCACAAAACAATCTTTACCCACAAACTATAATGCAAGCCATTATTTTTGGCTTACTATACATCACAAAACACCCGGACTATAACCTATCCACCGCAACATATTTGGTTTTTGATGCTTTTCTTTCGCAGGTGATCGTTAGAAATATGACAGGCCTTTTCATAAGTAAAGAATGGAGATCCTTTTTGACCATGCATCTTCCGAAGCCAAAGAACATCTTCATCATCACATCGAAGATTGCTGCTTTTGATTTACTCCAGGATAATAGCTTCAAATTGAGATCAAATTTTGTTACATAGCAAGATCTCAATCGGACTTAAGTTTTAAGTTTTATTTAGACGATATTGTTATTTCACTTCTTCATTTTCATTTTGTGTGACATTATGAAACAATTTCAAGTATGGAAATATATGTTAATTATCTAAAAAAAAAATTGTCTTATGTGGTATGTGGATCCATTCATTATTATTCACTACAAATGATTAATATAAAGATTCATGTATATAAATAAAAAACCATACTAGTAAACAATCATCCAAATTTCGTAAACAATTTTAACAAATAAATTCAACAAGACAACGTAACATACAACAATTACTATATAAAAAGATTCATATAAATAAAATCAATCATGTGAGTAAATATAATGATCACGCCTCCCCCCTAACAATAGCCTATATATATGTATAGTTAATCAAAGTTTCTACATATCAAACCGTTAATCGAACAACCTAGTGAAAAAGACTCTGAATAACGACCAGAAGTTCTCGAATGGCGTCTCTTACTTGTAAGGAGGTGATAGTTGTACTGATTTTGTCACTTTTGTTTCTTCAAAAAACAGAGGCTAAATGGTTTAAGTGGAAACGACACAAAACTATTCATATTGTAAATGATCTCCCAGAAGGTAGTCCAGAGTTAGTGGTGAGATGTCAATCGAGAGATGATGATCTTGGGGTGCAACATATAGCTCGTGGTCAAGACTACAATTTTAGTTTTCGTGTAAATATATTCTTCAGTACTAGATTTTATTGCCACTTTTATTGGGGTAATAAACAAGCATTTTTCGACGTTTATAATATTTTCAAGAAAAAGCAATGTGCATCAGATGGATGTTATTATGTTGCAAGAAGGGAGGGTATATTGTCTACTGAACATGCAGACTTTGCACAACCACATTCAGGCGACAAACTTTATAATTGGGATTAGCTGTCGAGGGTGGATGTTCGACTTAATAGGCGTGTACTAATGTGGCTCCGCCACTTTTGGTATTCGTTTAAATTATGAATTTATGGAAAAGACTATTGTAATATAGAGATAAATCAGTCTCGAATAATTGTTTGTGGAAAGAATTAAAATTATTGGATTAAAACATAAAGGATTTTAAGCCGTTTGCTCCTTATACTATTTTTTTTAATTTTTTGTGTGGTCCTTTAACTATCAGTTTTTGCAATATTGTTCCTTGTACTGTTCTTTTTTTCAGCTTACCCCTGACCACGTTTCCGGTAAAAAAATATTATTATTGGGGGTGGGGAGGGGTAAGGGGTGGGCGTGGGGTGTGTTGAAGAAGAATGAGGTTGGGGTTTAATTTTAATTACGTGAAATATGCCCCCTATACTTTAGATTTTTTTTTAGCCCCGTATACTTTCTTTATAAATGCTTTGGTCCTTTAAAGTTGTTTTTTCTTACAAAAGTTTAATTTTTTTTTTAATTTAGTTGAGTTAAAATCACGTTTTTTTTCAATATAGTATTTAAAATCACATTTTTTAATTAGTTATATAATTTATATGTATAGGGTTTTTGTTATTTGAAGGTTTTTGAACAAAAGTTTGAATCTTTTCTAAAAAATTTGAATCTTTTTTAAACAGTTTGAATCTTTTTTCTAGGATTTTTATGGATATGTAGGTAAATTTGCATTAAAAATTATAGATTTATGTGTAAAGTTTGTTCTTTTGGTGGTTTAATGAATTTGGGGTTTATTAAATTGCAATCTTTTTTTGATTTGTAATGTGCAGTATTTGATCTGTTGATTATGTTTTAATTTTTTATTTTATTTGTTTGACATACTTTATTATGTGAATCTTCGTTTTGATTTGTTGGGCATCTTTCTTTGATTTTATTTGTTGGGCATTAAAAAGTTTGAATCTTCATTTTGATTTGTTGGGCATGTTTCTTTGATTTTATTATTTTAAGAAGATGAATTCAGATGTTCTGACTAAGGCTATAATCAGATTGGAACAGTTTGGGTTCCATATATTAGGAAAGGAAGCTGTTTTGGTGCCTTTGTTCGATTTTTATGATTTCTTTGATGCAAAGGATAAATCACAAATATAAATTATGATAAATTTGAGTTTGTGGTGGATTTAAATCGATTGAAACATATTATAATAGATTACAATAATCACTTCAACCCAAAAAAACTTATTTAATGTTATCAAGTTTTTATTAAGGGTAAAATAGTCAATTCGCCCAACTTTATGGTATTCTCCAATTAAAATAACTTTTGATTATTTTAGCAAATACCATGGGTTGATCATGGTCTTTTACTAAATTTCTCATAGCATGATCTTCATGTCTCATTTGTGTATCTACAAATATTACATCATCAATCCAAGCAACAATGTTGAATGCCAAACCTTCCAATACTCTTGAGTAACTTTCCAGCACGGCTTTTCCCACATCTTGCATCAATCAAATTTTTTTTATAATAACCTCGGATATTAAATCTAAAATCCTAGATTCACGTAAAATTTACCTTTCGTTATTTTACGACCACTATCTAATTAGAAATCTGATAAAGAAATAGATTTGAACCCATAGGTTATAATAGAACTAAAATAGATGGGAGTGCTAAAATTTATACATAAGGAAAAAAATAAACACTAAAGTAGAATCAAGAAAAGTGAAATTTTGAAATTTCGAGGGAGAGGTTACCCTATTGTATTGAATTTTGTTTGTATCCAATGTTGTTTGTGAAAGTTCAGGGTATCTCTGCTTCAAGCAAAACAACAGAGTCTCTGCTCTCTCTGGCAATATAATGTTCTTATCGGTCCGACCAACGTCTGATACAAGATCCTTCATTATGTCCCAGGATGACTTCGAATGAGACAGACACGCTTTGCGTCTCCAAGTGTATAAATGTTCAAAATTTTGAAAAAATGTATGATAATAAATTGAAATTAGTCAGAATATATATATAAAATAATATTTTCATAATGAAGTTATTTGTCATACAATTACTATGAAGTAGGCATATATGAGAATGGTTACGGTTCATAATACCGTTCATTAATGTTTATCGGGGGAGAATTTCTCCGCATTGTACATGTACTTGTAGATTGCATCTCCAACGCTGGCGTTTCCGCTCTGCATTTATCCCTGATGAATCTCCAAAGTCCACCTCTCGGCCCGTTGTTTTACGCGAGCTGGAGACTGGAGAATCTTCTTTATATCCTTGACTAGGCGAAATATGAACCAGCCTCGTCGAGATCGTCCTCTTCGGATATCACTTAAGTTCCTTTTGGATCCAACCGAAGCCAGTGTTGGAATATCCCGGGGTTGCAAGACACAATGAACTATGATAGTTCATATGTCTAGAAAACCCTAATTCATTGATCGTTAGAACTTACACAATAGAACTAGCTCATAGAAGTATATGTTTAAAGATAGTGTGAATATGCTACAACCAACATAATCAAAGAGTGTGGCTACAAAGATATACCTTTGAAGCGTGAGCGGAAACGATATGATCTTCAAGTGCTTATCCCCACACCTTGCTCCTTGCTTTCTTCTTGAAGAAATTTCTATCACCAAGGTGATATGGAACTACTATGAAATAGTCCACACTAATACCTTAGATAGCAATAAGACACACTTGGACTAGTGTGTGTTATTGAGGAGTATGTAGTCTAACTACTATAGCAAACTATAGAACAATTTCTATACTCTAACACTTAGAGTTTTGCTAGAGGGTTTGAAGATGAAGTGTGTGTGTTTGTTTGTGTTCTCTAACAAGAGTTGTGTGATACTTAGCATGATTCTCTACCCATTCTATATCATCTTATGATATAGAATGGATGATGAAACACATTATACACTAAACAAACACATTAACCATCCATATGGTTAATGCCTCTTGGTCCATGGAAGATTCTCTTACAAGAGGTCTTCCCAAGTCTTACAAAGCCTTCCCAAGGCATAAAGTAACCACCAAGATGTCAACCATTCATGATGATGGAATTAATTAATTAAATCATATCTTATTTAATTAATTCATTAATTAATTAAATTATTTCAATAAATGTTAATATATATATATATATATATATCTCACATATATATATATACATAAACCCCAAATGGTGTGTCCGGAACCAATTCCAGGCGCACCATCGGTTCGGTCGGGACACGATCTCGATCGAACCGAAATTCCTCAATATGGATCAAATCCCTTATTCACTTTCGGGTCACTACTCGAAAGTATCTTCGGTAATTGTTACGTGTGTGACCTCATAGCCCGAGTAACGAAGGCATCGGGATTCAACGTATAAGACCGTATACACGAATCCCGAAGATCATCGTGAGAGCCTAGTCTGCCATTCGATGACCCCCGGCGTTATCTCGGGTGAGACTACTGATAGTTCAGATAACTATCGGTTGTTGAACCGTATATATAGATGATATAGTTCACGGGCACTAATTGAGGAAATTGACACATCAATTTCCAACAACCAGGTCTACTCGTGCACAATATTCAACGACCTGAAAGTGTGGTCGGGGGCCGACCACAAACACTCCGATGCTTAAGTCAGTAAGGCTCTTAGGAAAGAGTCAACGATAAAGCAACTAGAGTATTTAGTATTTGGATTAGGATTACCTCACTTTGTTGATAGTACAGTACTATTTATAGAGTACTGGAGAGAGAAAGATGGTACCTTCAGCGCCTAGGATCATGACACATGTCTTGATCTTAACGGTGGTTAGTACCATGTGAGAGAGTCTGGGCCGATCCGTACAGGCCAGCTGGAAGGAATCCTATTGTACTAGACTTAGTATGATATGGGATCCTATAAATATTGTGTATTCGGTCTAAACGGGTCCAACGGTCGGAATCCCGAGCCCCCTAGTCGTGTTCGCTTATTATTTTTTCGCAAGTTATTTCTCCCGTTTGACTATATTACTACTAGTCTGAATCGGGCATTATCACCATGCACGAGATCTAGTTGTTAAATTATTTTTGGACGCTTAAATTAATTTTGCAATGGTTATAGATTCCACACTCTAGTCCTCTAATCAGGTGAGACACATCCCGCAATTTACCTCATTTATATTTTCCACATTAGACGTGTGTGAAAGTAGTTAGTGTAACAGTTTCACACTTTTTAATAAGAAATAATTGGTGTTGGATTCATTTTTAATGATAGAAATAGTTTATTAGTTCACAAATAATAATAAAAAGTGCATATAATTGTAAATTAAATAACAATACATAAACAAGAACAATTTAGTCATATTAAATTTTATTATTTGAAAAAATAACACTAGTAATATATGTCTATTCTACATGTCAAAATTAATAATCACAAATAAAAATAATACTAGAATAATTCTCATATTTTCAATGTGAACATATATTTCATTTTACCATAGATTAATGGGCATCCAAATTTATGAAAACCAAATAAGGTTATTAAATGTCTCTGAGCATAGCTCAGTTGTTGACTTGTTAAGATAGAATTTAGGTAATAATAAGTTTTGCGTCTTTACACGAAATAAAAGAAGAAGAATTTTGTATTGAAAGGGTAAATAGGCAGCCTCGTGAAGACCCAGCACTGGACCCTTAAGATAGGTCTCATCAAATAAGGTTATTAATTGTTTTATGTGGTATGTGGATCCATTCATTATTATTCGATACAAATGATTAATATAAAGATTCATGTATACATAAATAAAAAACCATACTAGTAAACAATCATCCAAATTTCGTAAACAATTTTAACAAATAAATTCAACAAGACAACGTAACATACAACAATTACTATATAACAAGATTCATATAAATAAAATCAATCATGTGAGTAAATATAATGATCACAACTCCCCCCTAACAATAGCCTATATATATGTATAGTTAATCAAAGTTTCTACATATCAAACCGTTAATCGAACAACCTAGTGAAAAAGACTCTGAATAACGACCAGAAGTTCTCGAATGGCGTCTCTTACTTGTAAGGAGGTGATAGTTGTACTGATTTTGTCACTTTTGTTTCTTCAAAAAACAGAGGCTAAATGGTTTAAGTGGAAACGACACAAAACTATTCATATTGTAAATGATCTCCCAGAAGGTAGTCCAGAGTTAGTGGTGAGATGTCAATCGAGAGATGATGATCTTGGGGTGCAACATATAGCTCATGGTCAAGACTACAATTTTAGTTTTCGTGTAAATATATTCTTCAGTACTAGATTTTATTGCCACTTTTATTGGGGTAATAAACAAGCATTTTTCGACGTTTATAATATTTTCAAGAAAAAGCAATGTGCATCAGATGGATGTTATTATGTTGCAAGAAGGGAGGGTATATTGTCTACTGAACATGCAGACTTTGCACAACCACATTCAGGCGACAAACTTTATAATTGGGATTAGCTATCGAGGGTGGATGTTCGACTTAATAGGCGTGTACTAATGTGGCTCCGCCACTTTTGGTACTCGTTTAAATTATGAATTTATGGAAAAGACTATTGTAATATAGAGATAAATCAGTCTCGAATAATTGTTTGTGGAAAGAATTAAAATTATTGGATTAAAACATAAAGGATTTTAAGCCGTTTGCTCCTTATACTATTTATTTTAATTTTTTGTGTTGTCCTTTAACTATCAGTTTTTGCAATATTGTTCCTTGTACTGTTCTTTTTTTCAGCTTACCCCTGACCACGTTTTCGGTAAAAAATATTATTATTGGGGGTGGGGTGGGGTAGGGGTGGGGGTGGGGTGTGTTGAAGAAGAAAGAGGTTGGGGTTTAATTTTAATTACGTGAAATATGCCCCCTATACTTTAGATTTTTTTTTTTGCCCCTGTATACTTTAGATTAGTATTACGGTATAATAGTCATTTTGGTTTTTAAAGTTGAAAAAAATGCTTTCACGGGGCAAGATGAAAAGAAGAATAGACAAATGAATTCCGCGCTAACCTCCCACATCAATTCTTAGGGCAGGGGAATTGTCGGGGCCGTTAATTTGAGGGTTTCAAGTGTTATGAAATAAAGATTAATTGATGAGATCATATAATGGTGCAAAAAATAGGCAAATGAATGATGATTAATTGATGAGATCACATAATGGTGCAAAAAAATAGGCAACAATGTATGAATCTCATTAAATTGGTTCACTTGCGAGGGGGAATATTTTTTTTTTTTATAAGTAGAAAAGAGCTACATCATAAGGTTAGGATTAGATCATTTCCATTAATGCTTTGCCAAAAAACAAAAGTATAAGGATCATAAACATAATGTGTAGATGCTCTAATACAAAACTTTGGGAACGAAAAGGATTTCGTAGAGAAATCCGTCAAAATTGTTCGCCAATTGAGAGCAACTCCTTCCGCCTGACCTTGCATCCAAGAAAGCTTCCATTCATTGAGCTTGATGAGGTTGGGAAAGTTTCTAGTGAAAACCTGTGAGAAAACCAAATCAGTAAAGATATGGATTGATTTTGGTTTTCTGTTAACACTTAAGATGACCCCTAATAGTAGAAAGTTGAGCAATTTTTCATGTAAAGGCGAGTTGTGATTTCCATCTGCATCATCGGCTACATGAGTCAGAAGAAGGGTGTCTTTGCTGTCATATAATTTGATAATCCATCTAGAAGAAGAGTCGATCATTATAGTAACAGAGAGATCAGGTGAATCATGCAAAGAAAACAGATGCAAAGATTGCGATTGTGGACAGATTGCATGTCCGTTACTAGTGGGCTGCGGAAAAGACTTCTTCCAGAGGAGGAGGAAGGATTTCCTCATTTCCTTCGGAATGTTGATATCAAAACGACATCCTTGAAAAACAACTTGATTCCTGAAAAGCCAAATACTCCACAAAGAGCTAATTAAAGATAAAAGTTCCAACTTAGCATTTATTTGTGATTTCCATGGCTTATTAATCAAGAAAGCAAGGGTCCTATGTATGGGGATACATGGCGCATTCCAGCCAAAGGCTGTATGTTCGGACCAAAAGGACTGCAATTTTAGACAAGAGCTGAAGAGGTGATTGTTGTCCTCTTGGTCTTACCCACAAAAGCACCAAGCAAAAGAAAAAATTTGTTTTGTGCGTTTGGCAATACTTGACTTCAAAGGAAGTCTATTGAGGCAAAGTGAGGAAAATGCTCAAGTGATTTAATGATTATTGAATAAGACTTTAATGAAAAAGAGTTGATCTAACGGTTGACAATAATCTAATACGACTTGCTCAATCTCCGAGAATGTAATAACGAACATCAAAGGTGGATGTTTTTTACATTAACTAATCCCAACTACAAAATGAAATGTGAATATCAAGATTTAATAAAATGGTCGAGAATCAATAATATATGCTATTGATCTTCATGTCTCATTTGTGTATCTACAAATATTACATCATCAATCCAAGCAACAATGTTGAATGCCAAACCTTCCAATACTCTTGAGTAACTTTCCAGCACAGCTTTTCCCACATCCTGCATCAATCAAATTTTTCTTATAACCTCGGATATTAAATCTAAAATCTTGGATTTGCGTAAAATCTACCTTTCGTTATTTTACGACCACTATCTAATTAGAAATCTGATAAAGAAATAGACTCGAACACATAGGTTACAATAGAACTAAAATAGATGGAGTCTTAAAATTTATACATAAGGAAAAAAATAAACACTAAAATAGAATCAAGAAAAGTGAAATTTCGAAATTTCGAGGGAGAGGTTACCCTATTGTATTGAATTTTGCTTGTATCCAATGTTGTTTGTGAAAGTTCAGGGTACCTCTGCTTCAAGCAAAACAATAGAGTCTCTGCTCTCTCTGCCAATATAATGTTCTTATCGGTCCGATCAACGTCTGACACAAGATCCTTCATTATGTCCCAGGATGACTTCGAATGAGACAGACATGCTTTGCGTCTCCAAGTGTATATTGAAGCTTCAATCTTGTCCGCCAGCTCGAGTGCCTCGTGTTCAGAACTCATACTGAGGGTGCTGAGTAGATGATCGGGGGAGAATTTCTCCGCATTGTACATGTACTTGTAGATTGCATCTCCAACGCTGGCCTTTCCGCTCTGCATTAACCCCGATAAACATTTCAGAAAATTAAGTACAATCTGACATCATTCGATTAGAGTCCAGGATTATTTCCAGTGTCAATATAATACAATGTACCTTAGGCAGAGAAGTCATATATGACTCAGGCACATCCATATCGGCAAGAATACTATTATTGATAGCCATTGCTGCTTTATGAATCTGATTGGCACAATCGCGCTGTTTCCTTAGTTGCTTCTGGGTCTTATCCGAGAGGCCACCGGGCGGAACACAAGGAACGGGCAGCCACCATTTCTCCTCTTTACCCTGAGGCAGCGCGATTTTCCTAAATGATCCTGATCGTAGGTTCCCTGACGTACTCCCTTTCTCTTCATACCAAAACTCAGATGCCTCAAAGCTGGCCAATATACCCTATTCAACAAATTCCGTAAGTTTGTTTCAGTTAATTGTCCTCGGAGCTAACATTAACTACAAATAAATATTCCGCAAAATGCAGATATGGCTATTTCGTCTTACGAGGAGTAATGCATCTAATTTCCTGAGGGCAGGGAGGTTGATATAAAGATCCGTTCTCGGCCTGGTTGTCATAACCTCAACAGTTGTTCCATCTGTGAGAGTTTCGATAATTGGCGCAAATTCTACTATGAAATCACAAAGAGATAGAAGGCAATTCATTTCTCTCTTCCACATCATGCTCTTGTCAGGATGCAGAGGTTCCAACTTATGATGTTGCCCGAACAATGAGGCTGCGGGAGGAGAAAACGACGTTGAAGTAAGAGATTATTCAAGCAGTGGCGGAATCAAGGTTCAATACGGGGGCTGGAATATATAAGGGAACAAATAATAGTTCCCCCGACGCGAACAATAAAGATCGACAAATTACCATAAAGATTTGTAATGGCATTTGAGATAGTCAATGCTGTGGAGACTCCTTTCCCACCTCCTGACATATCTTGTCCTAATAACAGCTTTGAGAACCTTTCTTTCATCAAATCAAGCTCTACATATATGAATCGATTAGGTTCCACCTTAAAACCAATTCGTAGTATATCAAACATGAAAACTAAAACGGACTAACCGAAATCTCCTGCCTCGAGGTCGCGAGTCACATCATCCAATACAGTCTTATGCTGCTTCATCCCTAACCTGGAAAGGGCCGCACGTGTGGGAGACTTCATCCCCGGCCAGCACGTAGGCGATGGCGTCTCGTAACAGTTATCACCTGTTGCTTCTGAGAAGGAAGATGCATCTGAACTTGTTCTGCAGTACCCAAAAGAATCATCACTCAGCAATGAATGCCCTGTAGTAGTAGTTGGTGTTGAATCACTATTTTCGTCGTGAATCGATAAGTTCTCCATTTCAACTTCCTCAAGAATTTGAATTTGAATTGCAGCTGCCATGAAAACAAATTTAAGTAATTCATCTCAGAATCCAAGAATATTCTAAAATACAAAAAAAAAAACCGCCCAAGAAATCAAATAAGACACATAGCCTTCCTGACAAAAAACCTTTTCCTCAAAAAAGCAAAAGTTAAAGAATCATATGTCATTGTTACACATATATTAACTATCAAACAATTCAAAATTTCTTTAAATTCCTGATTCATTTTTCAAAATTCAAAACTTCAAAGCTTTGATCAATTAAGAAAAAGCAAATGGAATACTAATCTTTATGGTACCTTTATTATTACAAGCTAAAGAGGATTTGAATTTGAACAACAGAACACTTCCCTTCTAATTGATATCTTGATCCATCATCTCATTACAACTTTGTTGAAAAGAATGCGAGCCGAATCGAACGTTTTACGAAAAACAATTGTTGGGTTCTTGAAAATATGCCAAAATTTAAGCTTAGTTTGAAGGGCTTGACTTAGCTAAATATATACAGAAAGACATGCAATGCATATTCATTTGTTTATTTATATTAATGATTGCCACATTTTAGCACTACTATAGATATACAAATATATAATGGTGAAGATATTGTTAGAAATTCCGAATTGGTCAATTGGATGCTTCCAAGAAACCAAAGGCCACACTAACTATTTGCTATTCTTAAGTTGTATAAATAAATAAGTAGTACTTGATCCCATCGAGAATCGGGTTGCTTCGATCTATTCGAGTAACTCATATCGAATCGAGTATCGAGTCTATTCGAGTAACCCCTAGCGAACCGAGTACTACTGGTTTCCCCTATTACAAGGAAGTTCCGATCAGATTTCTAGCACGATTCAAGGTCGACTTGATTTCTTATTATACTTTCTCCATCCTTAAATGTTAGGGCTGTTTTCCTAATTCAAAAATCACTTTATACATTTTTATTTTGACTAAATTGTGAAAGGAGTCAATGAAAGAAAATTATAAGTTAAGAAACAAATTTCAATTTTTTTAAAATTTGTACAAAATCAAACATCCTAATCAATTAGGGATGGAGGAAGTAGCTTTTAGGAGATTTGATGTGCACAGCCGACAACAATCAAAGGAAGCTCATTTCAAGTTGACTATAGTATATAGCCGCCTTGTACAAACAGTAGATTGTCTAAATTTTTTTCCTAAAATTAACTTTCATAACACTTCATTAAATTTAGGAGTTATCTTCTAACATTTACATAAAATTAGATTTCATAAAATCAACTCCTCATAACACTTTATCATCAAAATACTAAACAGTATTACATTCAATGAATAAAGGTGGGGAGAGAGAAATCAATAAAGTGATTTGAGGAGGGTATAAAAATAAGCTTGGTGGAGCTTGGTGGGAATTTTTTTTTACGGATTCTTTTAGAATAAGCAATCTGATTTTTTGCTCTCTTTTGCAGTATCCTATTTTATATATACAATGAGGAGTGATTTGAGCACTCTCTTGCAGATGCTCTTAGTGATCTCTTTCTATATTCACCCAATATTTCCAACCGATTACGGATCTCGAACTATATATCCAGTTATTTCTAGCTTATTTTCACTTTGCATCCTTACTATCATCAAAATTTTAAAGTACACCATAAAGTATACTAAACCTCAATTTGCACCCTATACTTCATTTTTTTCATTTTGCCCCTTGAAACACTTTTTCAGTCATAAAAATGTCAAATTAGATGGACTTTCGTTTTAAAAGAAGGGCAAATTCGAAACATCACATATATTGAACTTTTGGGACACTTCTTAAAACGAAAGTTTAATACTCCCTCCGTCCCTAAAAGATTGTCACATTTTGACTTTTGATGATCAACAAAACACGATTTAAAACAGAAATATCTATTATTCTACATGTGAAAAAATTATAAAAAGTTAATATTTTAAAATATATATTGAGACGAATCTAACAAGATCATACAAGACTATATTATTTCTTATCGTTTAGTAGAATTTTATGATCAAATTTTGTAATGTTTGACTAACAAAAGTCAGAATGTGACAATCTTTTAGAGACGGAGGGAGTATATGTTTAGTTATAGTAAAAGTTAATCCCACCCCTTTTGATCTTCTTCATCAAATCCTCCCCCCGGCCCCTTCATCTTCTTTATCAAACCCTTCCCCCGCACCCTTCATCTTCTTCAACAACCTTCCCCCAACCCCATGCCATCCTGCATCAACAATTAACACAAATCGTGAAGAATCCTACACTAAGGAACTGCCCTTAAAAGCCATAACAATCAAACTCAACATAGCAAATCTCCCATTCCAAATCTCAACAACACTCACTCCCTGATCAAGATTTCTGCAAGGGAGGGGGGCTGGTCGCTATTTTTTGCGAGGAGGGGGGGGGGTGCTGGTCGCAATTTTTTGCAGGGGGAGGTGGTGCAAGGGGCGGGGGGCTAGTCCGATTTTGTGCGAGGGGTTGTTGCCGAGACGGTGGTGGTTGATTGTGGTGGTGGACAATGAGGTTTTAGTGGTGATGGTGGTGGTGAGTGTAGGTATAGAATGTAGGGGTATGATGTGAGGAAGAAGAAGGAAATGAGGTTAATTTTTATATTGTCAAAAAATACCCAAAAAACTAATAAGCCTATTATTTGAAGTTTTCCCTTGTTTTTACATTAGTTTAGGATCTAAATTTGCGTTTAGGGTGTAAAATAAAAAAAAATGAAATACAAAATACTCCCTCCATCCCTAAAAGCTTGTCACATTTTGACTTTTGTTAGTCAAACATTACAAAATTTGTTATGAATTCCCATTAAACGATAAGTAATAATATAGTCTTGTGGGACCTTCTTAGAGTCGTCTCAATATATATTTTTGAAATATTAACTTTTTATAACTTTTTCACATGTAAAATAATAGATATTTATGTTTTAAATCGTATTTTGTTGACCACCAAAAATTAAAATATGATAATCTTTTAGGAACGGAGGAAGTACAAATTAAAGCTTAAAAAAATATTAAGACACAATTTAAAATTTCGACCAAAGTACAACATAAAAGACAATATAACCAATTGGTTTATTAATTAATTCTGTGGCACTTATGGTTTCCCTTGTGGGAAGATAGCCGCATGCCTTTGGGATATTTTTTGATAGCTCTAATATCTACTTCTTCAGTGGAACGAGTATTCTTCCAATTTTCTCATGTTATAGTACTTGTGGTAGACGTGCAGGCCAGTCATATAATATTGGTTCACTGGAATGATAAATATACCCTAATAGCATTATATATTAATCGCTACGTACGATATAGCGGCAAGGGCAGATTTTGGGGGTAGGCCCGTCGTGTGAGTTTGGAATTAGGATGTCAAGGAAAATTCTTGGTATTGAATTACAATCATTTAAGGGCAAGATTGAAAAAGTAAATGACCATTTAAAAATAAGCATCCGCATGCCATCTCCCTCCATTTTGCTCATGTTATTATTAGGCTCCCTTTATTATGTGATTTGCCATTTTTTTTTTTCTTTTTTTCTCTTTTTTCTCTCTTCTTTTTAATTTTTGTTACACTTGTTTTTTATTTTACTTTTTCTCTCTTCTTTTCAATTTTTGTTGCACTCAGTTAATTCCGAGTTCCGTCTAACCAATTTGACTGATTCTTTGGTTACGTCCCAATAACCAATGTGTATGATTTTGTGAGAAATTTGGCATATTGACACTTTTTAAAGCCTTTTTTTTTTAACTTGGAGCACACCTCCTTTTTTTGCGTAGGACTAGCACACTCCCCTGGAATTTGTCTATTTTGCCCTTAAATGAAACCTCCACCTCTTCTTCACCATTCCACCACCATCATCTCACAACCACCATCAGAATCTTTCTTTACAAATCATAACCACCACCTTCACAAACCCACTACCACCAACAACTCCGTATTCAAATCACCTTCATCTTCTTCCCCATCTCTTCTTCTTCTTCTTTGCAAACCACTAACCACCACTATTTTCACCAACACCACCAGCACCACCACCTATCTCACCAACAACAACCGCCAATTACCCTGCCCACAACCATCCTACCCAAACCCCTACAAAGTTGCTCGTGTGAAATCTCGCCTCCCCCCCCCCCAAACCCCTGTGGAATCTTGCCCCCCCCCCAAACCCCCTTTGAAATCACACCTCCCCCCCCCCTAAACCCCCTTTGAAATCGCGCTTTCCCCCCCTAAACCCCTGTAAAGTAGCGTTTCCACCCTTGTGATGGGGTGGGGTTTCGAATTTGTGGGTGTGGGGTTGTTGATGGTGGTGAGTTTGTTAAGAAGAAGAAGAAGAGAGATGGAGAAGAAATGTTGGTTTCGAATTTGGGGTTGTTGTTGGTGGTGGTGGCGGCTTTGTGAAGGTGGTGGTTGTGGTTGGTGAAGAAGAAGAAGAAGAGAAGATGGGGAAGAAGAATGAAGAAAAGGGTATGGGTGTAGTTTGTTTTAATTTTAAGGGCAAAAGAGTCTTTTCAGGAGGAGGTGTGCTAGTGCTATGCAAAAAAAAAGAGGTGTGCTCCAAGTTAAAAAAATGCTTCAAAAAGTGTCAATCTGTCAAATTTCTCCTGATTTTGTAGTTACGGGAACGTAACCAATGCTTCAAAAAGTGTCATGACCAATCTAAAAAAAATGCTTCAAAAAGGAGGTGTGCTCCAAGTTAAAAAAATGCTTCAAAAAAATGCTTCAAAAAGTGTCATGACCAATCTTGCATAACTTGAGTTTGTGGTGATTAATAATTTTAGAAAGAATTGTTTGTCATGGGTGTTAAATGCCGATGACATACGAGAACTCAAGATATTAAAAGTGTCACTCTGTATAAATATGTGCCCCTCAAGATTAGTTCATCATTAAACTCACGTTGGAGAGAATATCATTGATAAAGATATGATTGAGAAAACATTCTCAAGATTTTTCACGCTAGTCATATGCTCTTGCAATAGCAATATCGTGAAAACAGTCCTAATAGATATGATGAACTAATCATTTGTCGGCTAGTACTGAGCAAAACAATTAACTCTTTGATGAAATACCACAAGTCCAGTCCAATTGGTTGAAACATATTTGGTGGTTTAGATAGAGAAAATGAAATGATATTTTGTTTAATTAATAGTTGTTTAATTACACAGCTATTAATTATGGTAATTGGTGTGTACCATAATCTATTAAAATGGAGATAATTGTGGAGCACTTCTAAATGTGCAAATGATTTTGGTAGGATGTATCTAACTTTTGCACAATCTATAGGTCACCATATTTAATTATGGTAATTGTTTAATGTGTATCAATTAAATACAGATGAAAGTAAGGTACATTAAACATGTATAACATTAATACCAAATGTTATTAATTGATATCAAATGTTATACATGTATCAAATGTTATCAATTAATATCATATTTTGCAACAAAATATTCAGTTGCAAAATCAACACACCAATTAAACATTTTTTGGTAATTAGCGATTATTATATTAATAAGATAAAAAGAACAATATGTACAAAGGACCAAAGTCCAATTTTTACACTTAAGACCAAACGTTTGAAAGATTATTCAAACGTTCATATGATAATCCAACGGATGTTTTTTCAGTAAGTCGCTTTCTACCCCAACGTTCGAAAGATTATTCAAGCATATGAAGACTATTTTAACTGAAGGACGTCAAATGATGCGGTCATGAGGGAAGTTAATACGCGTTGTACTCTTTTTGCTTGATCTAGGTTTTGTCCCAAACGGATTTTCCTATCAAAGTTTTAATGAGGCAACATTATTTGTGTATATTGGAAATAATGTACTCTTTCTCACTAGGATTTTTAGACTATAAGGTTTTTCCTTATAAGGTTTTAACGAGACATATTCTGGATTATTAGACATCCAAGGGAAAGTATTATTATAAATATAAATGTCTTTTGGAAGTCTTTTAATTAGTGACTTTCATTAGTAATGTAAATTCATATTTCTTGATATGTTATGACGTAAGAGTAGTAGTCAGTAAATAGATGATCTCTATATATTATTTTGCATACTCTTGAAAAAGACAATAAATAATTTCTTTCCCCTATCTTATTTCATTCTCTATATTATACTTTATTTATAATATAATACTCCCTCCGTCCCTAAAAGATTGTCACATTTTGACTTTTGTGGTCAATTACAATAAAATTTGATCATGAATTCTCATTAAACGATAAGAAATAATGTAGTCTTGTAGGACCTCGTTAGATTCGTCTCAATATATATTTTTGAAATATCAACTTATTATAATTTTTTCGCATGTAGAATAAGAGATATTTATGTTTTAAATCGTGTTTTATTGACCAACAAAAGTCAAATGTGACAATCATTTAGGGATGGAGGTAGTATTTGTTTCTATGATATTGGAAGGTGTAAGTGTAATGCTTCTTGTTCGATGTTACAGCCCACCTAACAAATATGCACTTAATCATGGATCTAGATGCCTCCAAATATCCAATTTCATGGTACTTGGTTCTTTAGTTGAGTGGGTTTGTTTTAGTCGTTTTTACATATTAAGAAAAAAGTAAGTAGTAGTGAAAAAATATATTAAAAATATAAAATAATAATTGAATGTAACTATTTTTTTAATAAAAAATAATTAGTATTTGACTTTTTTTGAAATTAAACTTTGACCATTAATTACTAATTATTATTTATTCTATCTAAAGTTTAGAGAATTTACAATTCACCTTGTAAAGTACTTTGAATTTTTTAATGTTTTAATAATATTATTAAATAATATTTGATGTGTTGGTACATAGCATGTACATGTGTTGGATGAAGTTTTTCACTACACCAAGTGTTAGCAACAATGCATTAAAGACGTTAATTCAAATAATATTTAATATTATTTAATGTGCATTAACTCCTTCTAGAAGAATCAAGAGTTATTATTGTTGATTGGAGTAATTTATGCTGCGGACATAATCACCTAAAGATCGAGTAATTACAAGACATAAATGCGGTCGTGGTCAACAATACGGAGGAGCATTTATTCGGCCCTTTTCAATCAATTTACATTTAATCTCGATTGACTGATTAAATGTGATGAGCCGAAATGCCTAGTATAAAAGGAGTTGGTGGCCTCACTAGTAAAACACATCTTTTATACACTTGTTTATTTATACACTTGTTTACTTATACACGAATAAAGCTTTTAAGCAATTTGTGTAATAGTTTTCTAGGCTATTTTTGTATAGAAGCACATTCTTCAAGCTTCTATACTAATTGTACAGTTGTTGTTCTACAACAACAGTGAGGAGTGTTTAGTACAATTGAATCTTGTAAACATCTAATCACAAGGGTGATATAAGAGTAGGGAGCCGATTTGAAAAGACATTGAATAGGGCAATAGAGAGTATGTTGGCATACTGATAAGTCCCTTCGTGTAAGATTCCTTTTAAATAGTGGATTGTTTCCTCGGACAGGCTGCCCCCCAGAGGTAGGTGCTTAGGCACTGAACTGGGTTACCAAGTTCTCCGTGTTTGGTTTACATACTTGTCATTTCATTTCCGTTAAACCAATTATCTTTAACACCTGGTCTAACATACGTAGTGGATATAGAACTTTCATGATGGTCAAAGTTTTATCTCGATATGTGAAAATTAACATTTGTTATTATTATACTAGAATGTCAATTACTTCTTAACAACTTCTTCTTACTAAAACGACGATTAAAAAAGGGAGAAAATAGTATATTGTCCCATTTGGAGAGGAAACCATATATACACCAAATAGTGTATTTTAGAAGTGAAATGATTGTTTTATTCTTGAATGAAATTTTATAAAATACTACTCCCTCCGTCCCTAAAAGATTGTCACATTTTGACTTTTGTTAGTCAAACATTACAAAATTTGATCATGAATTCCCATTAAACGATAAGAAATAATATAGTCTTGTGGGACCTTGTTAGATTCGTCTTAATATATATTTTTCAAATATTAACTTTTTATAATTTTTTCACATGTAGAATAATAGATATTTATGTTTTAAATCGTGCTTTGTTGACCACCAAAAGTCAAAATGTGACAATCTTTTAGGGACGGAGGTAGTATATTTGTAAATAAGAAGGTAAAATAGTCATTTCAATCATCAAAAGTCTATTTGGGTATGTATTGGTGTGTATAAGATTTGGAGATTCCAATTGGAAAAAGCTAAGCCAATAGTCGCTTTGACCAAAAGAGCTTCAAATAATGTTTATTCACAAATTGAGTGTCACACTCTCGAGTCTAGAGTGGGACACTCAATTATTTTGATATTCTCTTATTGATCAACTAATTTTGGATGGTAGCGGAGACTTGAATTCATTATACACTTAATCAAGATTCCAACCTAACAATTGATTATACACTTGAACAAGATTCCAACCTAACATCTCTAGTGTTATGTAAATGGATTACTAATAATGAAATTAATGGTTAAGTCATCTTGAAAGATTGTTTTTAATGTTTTTGCATGTTTAATTTATTTTTGGCTTTCCCTAGTTGTAGATGTGGAATATAAAATATTTATTTGGATTTAATAAATAGTTTAACAATGAAAAAGTATATTCTATCAATTAATAAAAGTTAGGAAACTAATACTTTCAAATTTGATTATTTATGTGTAGTTTTAAGATTATTAGAAATAATAAATAAACTTATTCGAACGATGTTTTGTGAAAAAATGTTGAACCGCAACCTCAACTGCCCCATCGTCCCCTGTTCTGGAGAGTCGCAAGGAGCTAAATAGCGGGATGTGCGTCAGATGTCTCGTAAAAGACTCGAACCCACGCAGTACAAAAGAAGCAAGTCGTCATACTATTCACCTTAAATTCTTTACCACTAAACCTGTGCCCGGGCTACAACCAAAAACAACTTAGTGAGCCCCATAAAGAGAACATAGACTTCCAAACGACCATTAGCTTCCACAAAAGAGAAGCAAGAATCCTTAAAAGCAAAGGCTAAGATTATCTTAAACCAAAGATGGGGAGAGTTGAGCTCTTTGAGGGACACACCTAAAGTAAGGGCAAACACTATACACACCAAAACAGTACTTGTTACAAAGGTAAAATTACAATCTTACTCCCACTTAACTCTCTTAATTATTACAATTCCAAATAGAGGTGGTAAAATAGTAATTTCACCCTAAAATTCATTATTGTGGTGTGTGTATAACAGATCAACTAAAGTAAGTATGAATCAAAGAGAGAACACTTCAATTACACACCTCAATACCTCATCATCTTTCAATATTCTCTCAACACTTGATCTACTTTCCTTTCCCTTACCATCTAAGCAAAATTCCATCATCTTAATTAGCTTTATCTCAATTTCAAACATGTTAACAATATCAAAATAACAATATTTCAAACATTTCTTGATGGATACAAATTCAGTTGGGAATCAAAATCCATGGGCACCTTATGAAAGCTACAGAAGAGATTGTTCACAAGCAATTTGCAGCATTTATTGCCCCCAATGGTGCTATGTATCCCTCCCCCCTCCCCCTCCATTTCTTATAGAAAATGGTGATGATGGTTCCACTTTATCCCCTCTCATCATATCCATTATGTGTGTGTTGCTAAGTGCTTTCTTGCTGGTGTGTTACTATACAATCATAAGAAAATACTGCAGAAGGAGCAATAACGTTAACTCGATTATTAGTACAACGAATCGCAATGAAACGAACCATGATGAGTGGCAGGATGTGGCTCACTCTGGATTAGATGATATGCTTATCAAGTCTATAACAGTATTCAAGTATCAGAAACGGGACGGGTTGATTGAGGCAACTGAATGTGCAGTTTGCTTAAATGAGTTTCAAGAAAAATGAGAACCTCAGGCTGTTGCCTAAGTGTACTCACGCTTTTCATCTTCCGTGCATCGATACATGGTTGAAGACGAATACTAATTGCCCTCTTTGTCGATCTAGTGCCACGCCTACGATAACTAATACTCCAACTCCTGCCACGAATCGTCAGGCTTCGTCTACTCTCAGTATATCTTCTCTTCGAATGCAGAGACAGAGTGATCTGGTGTTGGTTGTTGAAGATGGCAATGATAATGTAAGGCGTTGTGTAGAGAGTACTATTAGCCCGGGGGCTAATCGCGATCCTCCAATTGAAAACATCGTTCGAACGCGTACTGATGAGGAGATGATGAGAAGAAATGGAAGTATAACAGATCAAGAAAACGGTGAGCATTATATGAGGTCAATATCAATATCCCAAGGTGCATTTTCGTCCGAGCTTCGCCTTTTGATTTCCCATGTTTTGACTAGTGATGAACATGATGATAAATCAGAAATGGGAAATGTTGGATCACAAGAAGCAACCATTAGTTCATCAGAAGATCCCATGAGAAAAGATAGAAATTTGAGCAGAAGTCACACTTCTGCGGAATGTTGGATGGTTCACCCACCAATAAGGAACGTGAGCTGGGCTTAGATGGTCGTGAAACAAGTTGTTGAGGAATATTTAAGGTCAGAGATGATAATAGCAATAATTTTATACATCGACATTGAAAATACGGATTGATATGACCAACAGAAAAAAGAAAAAACATTGTGTAAATTCTTTATTTACCTAGAAATACATGAATAAGTACATATCCATGTTCAAATCTATCTTCGAATTTTTAATTTAATCATACATACAGATGGGAAAAATTTAATTTCCCATTTCAGATAATTTTAGCATCGTAGAAACTGAAGAGAGATTGGACTATAAGAACTAGTGACCTACATTATAAAAAAATTATTAATTCATTCTTTTTCCCTTCACGTAAGAAGTAATAGCTATTCAAGTAAATGAAGTAATTCAACTTCAAACAGTTCAACTCTTCAAGCATTATTAATCACATCAATTTGTTTTAGAATTTGTTAATCATGCTGACTGTCACAACATATAGAATTTAAATGTAAGTCTTTGAATCGGAGTCAAGATGAGGCATGGTGGATGACACTCAAGGGAAGGGGGGGGGGGGGGGAGGTTGTTCAACATGTTGATATCCCCAACTTGTTATTCTTTGTCTTTCATTTTTTTATTTAAAGAAAATGAAAAAATCAATTTATATTTATCTTATTTTGTCTTTTTTGCTATCCCCAACAAGTCGTTGTTTATCTTTTCTATTTATAGAAAAGGAAAAAAAAATTAATGTAAACTTGTTTAATTTCAAGACTAGTCCTTATTTGTCTTATTCATTTTTAGACTTTTTGTTTCAATAATAATATTAAATGTGAATGCATTAATTTTATGAGACAAGCAATCAATAAGAGTGTACTTTAGAATTTTTGTTTCAAAATATTGTATTATTTTATCTTAGTTAGTACATATATAAATACTTAAGGTTAATTACAAAGAAATAATTAGTTTTACAAAGCCATCAATTAAGACAAAATAAGACAAGTCTGATTTTTTAAAGGCACATGTCTTATTTTGTCTTATTTCCAAAAATATAAATTTTGTTTAAATAAAATACCAAAACGTCAAACTAAGACAAAATAAGACGTGTTGTCGTTTTACGTCTTTTTTACCTTAACAAATTCGACTTCAACCCATACTTGTCTTTTTTTGACTTATTTTGTCGTTGTATTAAATAAGATGAGTTAAAATCTCGTCGTTTTTGCTACTTTTTCTTGTAGTGTCTTTATTTCTACACAAAATATCATGTTTGTGTTTACAAATTAGATGTTATTAGAATAAAAATATTAGCAAAAGATAAACATGTTCATTATTGTTGAACATAAAAGAGGCGGCAAGAAAGAAAAAGGTGATTTTTCGATTCCCTCCATTTATATCCTTCTGCACCAAGGATTCATATTGAAAAGAAGAGAAATGTGATTTGTTTAGTACCTCAAATATCAAGCAAGAAAGAATAAGCCGGCAAGAAACAATACGCAAGAAAGAAAAGATGCGACACTTTATATTAACGAGGGAAGGTATTATTTTGGAGGCAAATAATATTAATGGAGGTAAATGTTATTTTTTTTTGATATTTTAGTACGATATAATAGTAAAAAAAAATTAATTCGTTAACCTATTATTACCCACAGATTTTGAGGTGAATGATTTGAGAGGAAATGGGTGAACGTGTTAACCTACATTAACCTAGATTCACCTACATTAACTTTGAACTTTTGTTTTGTTCCAAACGAGGTGAACCATAAATTCCAATATTCCATCTAGATTCACCTAGATTGACTCCAATCCAAACGGACCATAAGACATGCATGTATTTTTAGTTTTAAGTTCATAGTTATTTGTTCACTCACATATTTAAGGGTTAATGGTTGTGGATATCACTTACTTTTCCCCAATATCACCAGTTGATCACTTATTTTTTTTTAAAGGGTTTCATTTGATCATTCACCTTTAAAAGTTTGTCTCAATTGGTCTATCGGCTATTTTTCCGGCTGGTCGACGCCTGGTCAACGCACGTGATGACCATTACTAAGGGCTTTTTTGTTTTTTTCATGCTGAAATTAAGTAAAAAATATTGAAAATTAAAAATAACTCAAACCCGACCTTAATTTCGACATGAAAAGGCAAAAGAACCTTAATAATGGTTATCACAACGTTGATCAGCCGGAAAAATAGCTCGTAGACCAACTGAGACAAATTTTAAAAGGTGACTGATCAATTGAGACCCTTTAAAAGGTAAATGATCAACTGGTGATATTAGAGAAAGGTAAGTGATGACCCCGGTCATTAATCCTTTAAAAAATAAGAAATGATAATAGTTATTTTTGTTATGAAAACAATTAGGTTGCGTCTGGTAGCCTGGAATGGAATGGGGTAGGAATGGAAAGACTAAAGTAATGGAATGGACAAAGGAAAGGAATGAACAAATGATTATTATTGCTTTGTTTGGTATAAACGTAGTAATGTAATTCAATTCTCATTAACCATTACATTCCTTAGTTTGGTATACCATTTATAATAATCATGTTATAACTAAATTACTAATATATCCTTTAACTGACAACAGTATTTTTATGATTGAACATTCTATATTAACCTAAAATCAAACTAGAGATTGGCTGAGTAAATCCGCTAAATCATCAGTGCAACTCTCAAAATAAAAAATATGATAAAGACATTCAGTATATCAAGTCAACAACATTCTCTTCACAACACAATCATACCTTAGGACAAACTAATGAATTCATGAACAAATTATTGTAATTAAACTTATAAATAACGGATTAAAGTGTCACAATTAAACTTCAAAATAAATAAAAACGAGTAAATAGTCTTCATAAACAAATTATCAATAATGAAGAAAACAACTTGACTAGTAATAAATAAAAAATTTGCCTACTTGAGGAAAAAAATTGCGTACTTGACTTGAAGGAGGAGATGGTTGTTGTAGTTGAAGGAGGAGATGGTTCTTGATCTGATTTCAGTGTAAAATTTGATGATTCGAGTAATATATATTAGTTGAGGAGGAAAGGAGATACAAACACGACTAACGTAAGGGAATATATAAGCTTTGCTCATTAACGTGTAATTGAGGGAGGGTACTTGTGTCATATTTTTTCTAATTTGATTCCCTCCTACTAGGTAATGGGTGATTACCCCCAAATTGGAGTTAATGGATATTACTGTTGATTATCATGGGGTTGCAAGACACAATGAAATACAATAGTTCATATGTCATACAACCCTAATTCGTTGATCGTTAGAACTTACACAATGAAACTAGCTCATAGAAGTATATGTTTAAAGGTAGTGTGAATATGCTACAAATAACATATAAAAGAGTAGTGCTACAAAGTTATACCTTTGAAGCGTGAGCGGAAGCTATGTAAGTCTTTAAGCGCTTATCCCCACACCTTGCTCCTTTGCTTTCTCTTGAAGAAATGTCTATCACCAAGGTGATATGAAACTACTATGAAATAGTCCACACCAATACCTTAAATAGCAATAAGACACACTTGGACTAGTGTGTGTTATTGAGGAGTATGTAGTCTTTACTACTATAGCAAATTATAGATTTAGTTCTACACTCTACACTTAGAGTTTTGCTAGAGGGTTGGGGTTGAAGATGAAGTGTGTTTGCTTGTGTTGTTGTGTTCTCTAGCAAGAGATATGCAAGACTTAGATTATCTTCTACACATTCAATATCATCTTATGATATAGAATGGATGATGAAACATGTTGCACACTAAACAAACACATTAACCATCCATATGGTTAATGTCTCTTGGTCCATGGAAGATACTCTTACAAGAGTTCTTCCCAAGGGGTACAAAGCCTTCCCAAGGAATAAAGTAGCCACCAAGATGTCAACTCCTCATAATGATGGGATTAGTTAATTAATCTTAATTAATTAATTAAATCATATCTTGTTTAATTAATTCATTAATTAATTAAATCATTTCAATAAATGATAATATATAAATATATATCTCACATATATATAAATATACATAAACCCTAAATAGTGCGTCCGGAACTAATTCCGGGCGCACCATCGGTTCGGTCGGGACACGATCTCGATCGAACCGAAATTCCTCAATATGGATCAAATCCCTTATTCACTTTCGGGTCACTACTCGAAAGTATCTTCGTTAATTGTTATGTGTGTGACCTCATAGCCCGAGTAACGAAAGCATCGGGATTCAACGTATAAGACTGTATACTCGAATCCCGAAGATTATCATAAGAGCCTAGTCTGCCATTCGATGACCCCCGGCATTATCTCGGGTGAGACTACTGATAGTTCAGATAACTATCGGTTGTTAAACCGTATACATAGATGATATAGTTCACGGGCACTAATTGAGGAAATTGACACATCAATTTCCAACAATTACTTCAAATGAGGTTTCTCAATTAACTAAGGAATGCAATTAATTTGTCATTCAATTCCATTCCTGTTTAATTCATTCCATTCCACCATACCAAACCCACTCTTAATTAAATACATTAATGTGTAAAATTAGCTTTCAAATAAAATCTTATGGTTAAATACAATTAACCATTTACAATTGCAATTGAAATATGTTTAATGTCACTCCAAATAATCCAAAAAGCTTGTATGTGTGGCAAATTATCATCAACCATAAAGTACATAGATGTGACAAATTAACATTAATCATAAAAGTACATTGATGTGTCAAATTAACAAATTTTAAAAATGTCACTCACGAACAACGAGTTTACAGCCGCATAGAAAATAAACCGATGGTTGATGCGCAAACACCCAAAATATCCTAAATAAATAGATAAAAGCTAACCCACTCTAGCTTCATCAACCAGATTGATTTCAAAATTTTAACCATGGCAACAACACCTAGAGCTCTGTTGAATTCCCCAATTATATTCTCATCAACTAAACCCAACAATATCACTCTAAATTGCCTCCACAAACTAATTTCCCCTCCTTTCTTCAGGATCAGGCGGTTTCGTTTCAGTTGCAACTACTCGACTACCACTCAGAGCCCTCAACTGGTTTCTCTGGAATATGCTGACCTCAATCTCTCCGATAAATGTTGTGAGGTTTACACACATTATTCGAATTTTAAATTTTGTTAGTTGACTGTTTATATGCCGATGACTCAATAGTCTAACCCGTTGGGGACTGTATTCATTATTTGTAATACTATCGCTAATTTACAAAAAAAAAAAAAAGTAATGGGTTATTAGGAAAAAATGAATATTATTCTAATGTGGAATGAGTAATTCCTTTTAGTTATAATCTTATTCTAGGCATCTTAGTATCGATATTTCTTATGGATCGCCATTTCAAGAATTGCTCCATTTGGACTTTTATTAAGCGGAGGTATGGTTTTTTAGATTAGAATACTAGATATTGAAGATGAAATACGATAAGGTTAGTTTTATAATTGTTGTAGTTTATAAATTTTAATTGGTAAGTTAAACATGTTTGTTAAATTGAAATGAAGGTAGTATGTGTTGGACATAATTCACATGGATATAATTAGTCTTGTGTGGGCTGCTTTAATGTTAGTCTTTACTGTTTAACTGCCAACTGTTAACTGATGAATGTGAAGAAATGAATTCCATACTCGATAAGAATAGGTAGTGAAAATCATTAATTTTGAAGTTTGTAATACTTCAATTTTCGGAGGACGACTTTCTGTTAATAACTTTGGGAATCCCAAGCCCGGTAGCAATAACTCAGATGAGAGGATAAGTTTTGTTTCATTTTTATAAGATATCCACGATTTTCCTCGATTCCCGAAAGATTGAATATGCAATGTATATTACTATTAACATGATCATATTGACTCATGAAGGTCATATGTGCCAATAAGGGATCAAACTTCGTTAATTTAATTTCTTGCAACTATCAACTTGATTTAACTTGTGTAATGTTATATAGAACGTGACTTGTTGGGATATGTAAGGGTAGCTTCTAACCTTGTTTGGTTTTGTAGAATACTTTAATTGCTTTATGACCAATGGAAACTACTATACTGTTTTCCTGCTACTTTGTGGTATCAATACTTTTTATATGGTCAAATGACTTTGAAGTTTGCACACGACTCACGTTTAAGAAATAAACCATTTTGGTAAAGCTTGTGCAATACCATCTTATTTTGATAACCCATGTTCTTAAAATGGCCCAATTTTGTACTTCCGTCAACTTTTATGTCAGATATATGTATTTTCATCCAAAGTTTTGATGCACACAATAAAGTAAGAGAGGGTATTTCCTGATTTTTTGAATGTCTTCTTCTTAGAAAGAGCTAACCCTAAACAACCATCTTTATCTTCCCCAAAACTGTCTAATTGCAGGAGTTTTAGACAAAAATAATCTTATTTAGGATGTTGTGTGCATCATAATTTTGGATGGACAACATAAAATTAACAAAACATTTGACCGGAAGTACAATTTTAGGTCATTATAAGTACATGAGTGATCGAAATATGATGGTATCGAACAATTTTGATTGAATTGGATTACTATGAAACAATGTTCAAAGCCATTCACCCTTTTTAGTGTTAGTTGTATGGTTACACTTGTTGAGGCATCTCCATCTTTTTGTACTGCTTTGTAGGAGTTTGGTCATGTCCGACTCAGGCAGCATGTTAATCCTCTTCGTGCTAAGCTGATGGTAACATTTGTTTCCCACTTCCATGTGTATTAATATTGGTAATACTTAGTGATTCTGCTTCAGTACCCCTCGAGCACATTAAACATGTGCAGATGGTTGTCAAGTTCTAGAAATGGTGCACTTCTGATCATGTGTCATCTGACTATCTATTTTCTCCCTTGAACATTTCTTTTTTTTTTTACTGCATATGGAATATGGAAAAGCTGATTTAAGTCTTCTTACATAATGGCTAGATTCCGGCAGAAGTTCCAGATTGGGACAAAACTTTCAAAGACGCAACCCTGCCACTGATGGTGGATATAGGAAGTGGTAAGCAATATGATTTACTTGCCCTTCTCTCTTTATCCCAAAACATTTGCTGTTTGTATTTCGTTGTTTATTCTTACAGAATTATGTTTTCATAAGTTAGTTCCACATTTTTTTATCCGATTACTGATGATCCAAGAAATTTTATTAGAGAGGTATATATGTTCATCTGATTGTTTTGGTTGTTCTTCGGACGGATGCAATTGTATCATGTATCACTAGTCAGCTCCTAAGCTAGACCCAACTAGCCCTCAAGCTTCACTAACATAGACTATGACTGAGATTCTTTGGTGGGTGTACTCTGAAAGGAATTTTATGTGGGGGATGATCTTCTGAAGCTCCACTTAACCTTGTCGGGATCTAGAATATATATGGTTCTGTGTTGGATTGGTAATAGGCAGTGAAGATCGATTGCAGGAAGAAAAAAGTTTACACTTGCACCTTTTGTAGTGCCGCGATCACTGCTCGAACTAATAATAATATTTCATGTAAACAGTAACTCTAATTAATCCCTTTGTACTATATTTTTTAGAACGATTTTCTCCTTCCCATCTGTTTCTTTAACAATATGGAAGAAAAATTCAGCTGTACGGTTCATGCTCTCATTATTTAGGTATGTAGGGTCATTTTTCAATTCGAAGCATTATATAAATGGGTTTATTTGCTTCTGACAATTGAAAAGTTGCATATGCAGACACTCCCGTTTTTGGTGTCTGTGAAACAAGGAATGTTTTGTAAACATGCATTTCTGTCATGTCTACAAATTCTTTGGGGGGAAAAATGCAAAATCTAAGGGCTCCCCTATGCAGGCTTCACCATCTTGACTATGCTTTCACAAAGAGGAAAATGGTGTTTCTAATTAACAGATCAATAATATACATATTTTGTCTTTGTTTAAATATGAAGGAACACATAAAAGTTTATATTGATGGTTAGTTCTGAGGTAGTGTTATATGCATGCAAATACACGTACATATTCCATTTATTGATTATAAATAATACTCTGGTTTTAAATGTTTATGTTGCTAGGTAGCGGCAGATTTCTTTTGTGGCTTGCTAAAAAAAATCCTCACTGCAGCAATTATTTAGGGATAGAGATACGTGATAAGGTACAGGGAGGTTTCCTCAATGTACTTCAGGAACCTTCAAAATAAAATCAGATAAACATGCTCCTCCATATAGAGAGAATATGAGCAAATATCATGTTGTCTAATTTTGTGCAGCTGGTAATACGCGCAAATTATTGGGTAGATGAGCTGGCCCTTTCAAATATGTAAGTCTTTAATGCCATATGTTGATTAATAGAAGTTCATGTTTATATTCATATTTACAATACTCCACAAGGCAGACGCTTCTTATTCGCCAATGCTACGGTCACCTTCAAACAACTTGTTACCACGTATCCAGGACCTGTGAAATTGGTCACTATATTGGTTAGTTTCTCTTTATAATGAAAGCATCATAGCTGACCCTATTCTTGTCTGTTGAATCTCTTATAGCCCGTACAATTTTAAAAGATGGCGAAGATTTTTAAACTAGTCTATGTTATTTACATTTATTAGATACTCCCTCCACTTTTAGTTGATGTTTTAGCCTAAATTTTTTGTTTCAAATTAATTTCAATCTAGCATAATAGATTGGTGTACTTTTTGACTAGTCTTTCTATCTAAATTATCAACCAACCAATGTCATAGCTTTTCTTTTCTTTTTTAATGTTTTTTTAGTACTTTTTCTTTCCAAATCTATATGCAAATAGCCCTCCATACAACTCAAGTAGCTCCCTGATACCTGCAGTGTCCAGATCCTCATTTCAAGAAAAAGCATCATAAAAGACGGGTTGTGCAGAAGCCTTTAGTAGATTCAATTGTGGATTGTTTAATGCCACGTGGACAGGTGTCATACCTCCGCTTATCTGTTTCTTTATGAATTATGTTTCATTTTCTCATTAGTAAATTGTGTAGTAGTGATTCGGCTTAATCGTACATGTACATAATGCAAATCCAACAGGTTACATATCAAAACCATGTGAAATAATTTTCATAATCGTCCAAAAGATTTATAATTCTGACTTCGGTGCAAAAGGAACTGTCTTGTAGAAATATTATTACTAACAAACTATATACTTAAACCACATGCTATAAAGTTGGAGTTTGGTTTCAATCAATTAGACTATATGAGTTTGACCATTGGTTTCTCTGTGAAACTCATATGATCTCCTTAATTTTTTCTTCCTTTCAACATATTAAGCCTCGTACTTGTTTTGCCAGGTTTTTATCCAGTCGGATATTTTTGATGTGGCGCTTGACATGAGAAACTATTTTGATGCTGAAGAGAAAAGGCTAGTTCACATAGACAGCATAGACTCAACTGCGCATTGTGACGATGAGGGTTGGTTGTTAAATAGTCCACTTGCCATAAGAACAGAGAGGGAGATCTATGCAGAGAATGAAGGAGCTCGAATCTTCAGAAGAATGTACCAGAAGGTATGTACAATATTTCCTGATTCAGCTTTATCAGCTTCTCTGTCAATGGATTAAAAATTATGGTCTTCCATAGCCTCTTCGAGTCTTCGTTACTAGAGAACCATACTCAATATTTGGAATAGCCCCAATATGTTTAAGCTATAAACTGTCGTTATGCAATATTGAAAGGGTTGGTTGTTAAGTTTTGCTCATTATTCAATTGCATCAAGGTTTCTGAATCATAGATGCGATATGAAAGGGAAATGTCTGAACTAGGTTGTGACATCCAGCAGACAGTGGTCATTCTGTTACAAGGTAAGTTAAATCACCAGTAGCTATCTTAAACCATTTCTTACATGGTTCATACTGAATTTTACAGGGACAATGTGTCTGAAAGATTTGATAAGTTATCTATTTCTACTTATTACATTTTCCTTTTTACAACTGTGACAGTATTTTTAGGGTCTTCCTGTTCAACTTGTTGCTACTAATTCGATAACTGTAGTCGAGTAATCTTCCAAGCTCATTCCAAGATCTGAAAGGGGTTTATTTAAACTTGTTGCTGTCGACTTGAGTCCATCCATCAAATGTTATGTAATTTTGATTGTAGTACTAATGTTTGTGGGAACCTTGGGTACATTCCTCATATCTACACTATATTTAATGTCGAAAGGGGGCAATTAGAGGTTTCCTTTGAACACCATGATTTTTTCTAACCAATAAACATGTAGTAACACTTATTTAATTTGAATAATACCTACAATTATTTTAACTTGTTTTTTTAGTATTTCTTACGATGTACTTCATTTCTAGAATATTTGTGATCAATATGGAACCGATGTGCAAATGGTCACTGTAAATGGGTAGCTGGTGCGGAATGCCTTAAATTGAAGTCATTAGTTGTTGACGAAAAAAGAAACTTTAAATCTATTTTGGGGTTAAAATTACTAATTTAAAGAATATTATGAGGCAAAAATATTAATGCAACCCTTATTTTAAAGTGTAGTACTCGAGGTACTTTCAGTAGGGGAGGAGAGGAAGATAGTTCGGCATGAAAAATGACATAAAGTTCAAAATATTATTATTTGTCTTAAACATTTATCAAAATTTTTAAAATGTCCCAAAAATAAGTTTTAGCAATGAATAATTAACGGAATCGTAAATTTTAGGTTCGAACCAAAATCAAAATTGAATCCAACCTAGGGTTCGACCCAATTCGAGCCGAACTCGAACCTATATGGATTCAGTACTGTTCGGCTCGTTGACCTAGCTACACACTTACATTGACCTTTTGTACATTGAGAGTTAATTGCTGAAATGGCCCCAGTAAGTGGGGCCCTGGTGCACTTTGGTCCCCGAAAGTGGCACTGTTGCAGAAATGGTCCCTGAAAGTGTGTCAAATGGTGCAATTTAGTCCCTATTCCGTTACATCCGTCAAATTTTAGCGTGAATTTTTTATAACTTAATAATAGCCCCATTTGGGGCCTAAAATATAAATAACAAATAGTTATAGGTAAAAGTAACTTTCTCCATTTCCAATTCGATTTTTATGGGATTTCCATGTTATTTATATTTGAGGCCCCAAATGGGGTTATTAAGTTATAAAAAATTTTGATTTTGCCCCCAAAATCACTATCCACGCTAAAATTTGACTTTGACACACTTTCAGAGACCATTTCCGCAACAGTGCCACTTTCGGGGACCAAAGTGCACCAGGCCCCCACTTACTGGGACCATTTCAGCAATTACCTCTGTACATTGATGTCAATTATGGGAACCAAAGTGCAACATTTACCTACTTATTGAGATAATTTCAACAGTTACCTTTGTTAGCCTATATGGCAACCTTAGAGGAGGTGACTAAGGTTTAAGAGGTCAATAAACAATTTTCGCCTTTTTAAAACTTTAAAACAATTTTCACTAATAAAATGATACTTTAGCAATTTGTAAAACAAATGCGGAATAAACTAAAGTATATTTAAACTCCCCTTTTATAATTGATTGCTTTATATAAAGATAAAAAACAAAGCTCTCATAAGTTCAACAATCAATATATGAGCTTATATATTTTACTTCTAGCAATTCTATCCAATCAAGTATATAATGGACTCCTGGCAATTCTAGCATATAGACAAGAATGTGAAGAGTGAGGAAAGAGATGCAAACTCGACAAGGCGAGTACTGAGGTTCGCTAATTTAATCCTCGACCCAAGGCTTCCCCCCTTTAAGCTTTCTCTAGAATCCATTAGTTGATACTCCTCGCAAGTTGGTAAAGTCCAAACCAACGTACAACTCTTAGTATCCTACTAAGAACCTAAGTCACAACCTAGGATTTCGTCCCTATCAAGTCGGAGATGCAACTCCACTACCTCGAGCACTCTATGTCCTATTGCTTGAGCTCTAGCCTCAACACTACGGCAATCTCCCCGATTCCGAGCTTGAGTAAGGCTCACAACACCTCGGACCCTCAAGTCTCTAGTATGAAGATTAAATCATAACTTAATGGGATATCTCTTTATAATATAGAGATTGATTGTTTTTATTCCAATCTAAATGCTCCTCAATGAGCTACAATGGGATTACAAAGTATATCATAAACTTACAACTCCTTAATTGAGTGGATATGAATTTGAAGCTTGTTTAAACTTTTGATGAGTAGATATGAATTTGAAGCTTGTATGAACTCCTTGATGAGTAGATAACACTTTAAATCTAGTTTTCTTTCTTGAACAATTCAACAAACACCTTATATGCTCCTTCTTTAACACAATCTCTAGATATAAAACTTAATCACAATCCTCGATTAAAGTATGTAATGATAATCAAACTTGAAGCTTAATCTAGGAGAGAATTTGTGTTTGAAATAGAGATTTTGGTCTTGGATTGATATCAAAACGTTTTTAAGACCCTTGAGATGTTATGGGGATGAAATAGGCTTGATTTGGAGCTTAAACGGTCATAAAACGATAATTTTTGAACCCCATAGTGAGGCTCATCGTGACACAAAGGTCATGATGGCTTTGAGAATTTTCCAGTGTTCCATCATGACCCTTCCATCGTGACACCCTCTCACGATGGGACTCACGATGACGATTTCGGTGGCACGCTGGACAAACTTAAAACTTCATTTCGTGCTTCGTTAAGATTCCGATTTTGATGATTCAAAATGTGTTGGAAAGCTCTTTTCATCCTCTATAATAATATATATTCAAACCCAAGTTTTTAAACATTAAGATTTTCAAAACAGGTCTTTTGACAAAACATACATAAAATCGTTAAACACTTATCGTCTTTTTGTCAAAAATGATTTGAAAAATATCTCTCATTTATAAACTCCAACTAAGATTATTCAAGAGACTTTAAGCTATGATAGAAGGCTAAATTTACCTTTGTATGTGCTTGTGATCCATAGCTCGTTCGATTGAAATCTTGATTGCTCTTGCATACCTCTGAGCTTCTTTCTTCGTTGTCCTTCGTGACCAGTAAATGATCAACTCTTAGTTTAGTCTTCATTCTTTTCTTTAAGCTTCCTCAAGTCCTCAATGACTAGTGTGTGGTTGATTCTTCTTCTTCATCACCACACTTGATCTTTAATAAGTTTATCAATAGTGCGTAAGCCTTGATCTTCTACTTGCTTGATATGGCTCATAGGGTTGCACCGGTTCGACCATCTTTCTAACATGGCAATCATATATATTATTTAAGCAAACATATTAGATAGTAAATCAATATTTAAGTCATCATTAAAACAAAATATACAGACTCGTATTAGTTCAACAACCTTTATTAAATTTGTTGGACTCTCAATTTCTAACTTCAATGTCATTCCGGTTGCAATCATATAGATATTCCTTCTAGTTATGGAGTCTACTCATAGTGCCCTTATTATAGTCCAACATGGGTGCATCGTATTTTCAAGATGTATATATGTTCGTTAAATTTCATGCATATTTTGTACGTTTGCTAACACATTTTAACTCGTTTTTTTATTCATGACAAACTCTTCTAGATGATTTTGTCACCAAATAGTGGGCTTCCACCTATTACGGTCAGGAATAAATAAAAATGGAATAAAGTAATAATAAATTACTAAATGCGTTATAGTAACGCGAAAAATAAGTATATAAATAACAAAGTATCATAGCATCTTATATAATTATCAAGTATATGAAAAAATTATACGTGACTTTCCTCAATTTTTCAGATCATCAGGACCTTCTTTCAGCAATTTATCTCAAGTTCGTTAGCTCCCAATTCCTTTTTTTCTTTTCTTTTGCATGCTTTTATGAAGCTATACCAATTATGTATGTGGTGGTGAAAAGTGATGGTTCGTTAAGTATTTTGTTTATTAATGGTTGTATAGTGTTGACGGATAGACACTACTAGAATATGCACTTTCAGTGTCGGAAAAAAATGCGTCACTAAACCGTTTGCATTTAGTGTCGGTATGGTGTCGGTTTGGTGTCGGTTTTGTGATTCTCAGAGTTTCTAATAGTTGGTGTCAATTTAGTGTCGAATTGGCGTCTGATGCATAATTTCGAATTATGGCAAATTGGTTTAAGTCACTTAGTGTCGGTTTGGTGTCGGTTATATTATTATTATACATTTTTATAGATTATTATTTATTATGAAAAAACGGAATACTAAAAAAAAACTTAAGATTAATACTACTTGGTGTCGGGATGGTGTCGGGTGGTGTCGGGTGGTGTCGAATGGTGTCGGGTGTGACCATTTGGTGTGGAGTTGTGTGAATTTGTGTCAATTTGGTGTCAAACAATGTCGGGTGTACATTTATACAATTGAATTGAGTGACATTTGTCTATAGGATAAAATAATCAAGAATTGTATTTGAACTTAGTGTTATGTTAGGGGCATATATCTTGTTAGAAATCAAATTTGACATATTACATCTCGCATATGAGTCGTTTGAGTAAAAACATATATACTTTACATATGTCATAGTCGTGAGAACAACATGAGCCGAGGAATGAATTGATCCATAGTATTTTCATAATTGACATATGTCATAGTCGTGAGAACAACATGAGACGAGGAATGAATTGATTCATTTGGTGTTAATTATTAAGTAACAATTCATTGGCAACTCAATTTGGTATTGAATTTTACTATTGGTGTCGGATTGCGATCCTATTGTGTCAAATGGTGTCACATTGGTGTCGGATTGTGGCCATAGGAGTTAATTAAGTCACAATTCATTGGCAACTCAATTCTGATTGAATTTTACTATTGGTGTCGGATTGTGACCCTTTTGTGTCAAGTGGTGTCACATTGGTGTCGCATTGTGACCATTTGGTGTGGAGTTGTGTGAATTTGTGTCAATTTGATGTCAAATGTCGGGTGTACATTTATACAATTCAATTGAGTGACATTTGTCTATGAGAATAAACAATAATGAGTTGTATTTGAATTTAGTGTTATGTTGTTAGAAATCAAATTTGACATATTACATCTCGCATATAAGTCGTTTGAGTGAAAACTTATATACTTTACATATGTCATAGTAGTGAGAAGAACATGGGCTGAGGAATGAATTGATCCATAGTATTTTCATAATTGACATATGTCATAGTCGTGAGAACATGAGACGAGGAATGAATTAATTCATTTGGTGTTAATTATTAAGTAACAATTCATTGACAACTCAATTGGGATTGAATTTTACTATTGATGTCGGATTGTGACCCTTTTGTGTCAAGTGGTGTCACATTGGTGTTGGAATGTGACAATTTGGAGTTAATTAAGTAACAATTCATTTATACAATTTGGTGTCAAGCAATGTCGGGTGTACATTTATACAATTCAATTGAGTGACATTTGTCTATAGGATGAAACAATAATGAATTGTATTTGAATTTGTTGTTATGTTATGCCATATATCGTGTTAGACATCAAATATGACATATTACATCTCGCATATGAGTCGTTTGAGTAAAAACTTATATACTTTACATATGTCATAGTCGTGAGAACAACATGAGTCGAGGAATGAATTGATCAGTACTATTTTCATAATTGACATATGTCATAGTCGTGAGAACAAAATGAGATGATGAATTAATTGATTCATTTGGTGTTAATTATTAAGTAACAATTCATTGGCAACTCAATTTGGATTGAATTTTACTATTGGTGTCGGATTGTGACCCTTTTGTGTAAAGTGGTGTCACGTTGGTGTCGGATTGTGACCATATGAGTTAATTAAGTCACAATTCATCGGCAACTCAATTTGGATTGAATTTTACTATTGGTGTCGGATTGTGACCCTTTTGTGTCAAGTGGTGTCACATTGGTGTCGGATTGTGACTAGTTGGTGTGGAGTTGTGTGAATTTGTGTCAATTTGGTGTCAAGCAATGTCGGGTGTACATTTATTCAATTTAATTGAGTGACATTTGTCTATAGGATGAAACAATAATGAATTGTATTTGAATTTAATGTTATGTTAGATGCATATATCGTGTTAGAAATCAAATTTGGCATGTTACATCTCGCAATCAGTGGTTTGAGTAAAAACTTTTATACTTTACATATATCATAGTCGTGAGATCAATATGAGTCGAGGAATGAATTGATCCATAGTATTTTCATAATTGACATATGTCATAGTCGTGAGAACAAGGTGAGACGAGGAATTAATTGATTCATTTGGTGTTAATTATTAAGTAACAATTCATGGACAACTCAATTTAGTATTGAATTTTACTATTAGTGTCAGATTGCGACCCTTTTTCTGTCAAATGGTGTCACATTAGTGTCGGATTGTAACCATAAGAGTTAATTAAGTCACAATTCATTGGCATCTCAATTCAAAAATTTTCAATTTTCCCGCTAATGACTAAGTGCGGGAAATTCAAAAATTTTGAACTACTTGGTGTCGGTTTAGTGACTAATTGGTGTCGGGTGTTTTTCAATTCATTGGCATCTCAATTCAAAAATTTTCAATTTTCCCGCTAATGACTAAGTGCGGGAAATTCAAAAATTTTTAACTACTTGGTGTCGGTTTAGTGACTAATTGGTGTCGGGTGTTTTTTTTTTACAGAAATTTTCCAACTCATCCTCTATATAAACATCACTATTCACACCAAACTCAACATTTACAAACCCTAACATTCACAAATCGAGAAAATTCTCTCTAACATTCTTCTCTTTTCTTTAATTTCATTTTTTAATTGTGATGTATACTAATATTTTACTTTGGTGATTTTTGTAGGGAAATCCAAATAATGTTTCATAATATTGCATAAATCATTTCATTTTTATATTTTTGTATGTTATTATCACTTGTCTCTAACTTTATCTTTAATAATGTTGTTGTAGGTAAACTTTTAAATTCAATTAGTTTGTGGATATTTTTTTTAATTATAATGTATACTAATAATTTACTTTGTTGATTTTTGTAGGCACATTCAAAGAGGTAATGTTTCATTATAATATTTCCTAAATCATTTCATTTTTTATATCTTTGTATGTTATTATTACTTGTCTCTAACTTTATCTTTAATAATGTTGTTGTAGGGAAACTTCAAAGAGGTGTTTTTGTTGTTTGGTGTTTATGTTGTACATATTTGGTGTTTAGGTTATACATATTTGGTGTTTATGTTTGGTGTTTAAAGTTTTAAATCATTTTGTTTAGTTTGTGTTTGGTGTTTATGTTGTACATATTTGGTGTTTATGTTGTTTATATTTGTTGTTTGGTGTTTGTTTATGTTTGGTGTTGTTGTTGTTCATAACTTTTCAGTTTTCAGCATTGCAGCCTGGCTGCTGTGGTATTAAAACTGCAGCAGCCAGGCTGTTTTTTTTACCATAATTTCCAGTTTAGTGTCGGGTGGTGTCGGGAATGGAGTCGGTTTAGTGTCGGCCTTCAACACATGAAAAATGTCATTTGGACAATATAGTGTCTAATTGGTGACAGTTGGAGTCGGGATTTGTGTCAGTTTGGTGTCGAAATAGAGTCGAAATATTTACTAATTAATGGTTCTACGTAGTGTCTAATTGGTGTCGGAATGGTGTCAACGTTTTATTGGAAAAAAACGTAACAGTGTGTCTATTTAGTGTCGAATTGGTGTCGATAATTTGTGTCAATTTGGAGTCGGATGGTGTCGATTTGAAATTAGAAGAATAATAAACGTTTTGGTGTCGATTTAGAGTCGAAAAGGTGTGCAAGTTTGGTTTGCAGCATCAGAGTCGGTTTGGTGTCGGTTTTACTATTTAGCGACGCGTGGATGGTGACGAAAATTTCCCGTCTCCAAATCGACACTGATAGTCATTAGTGTCAGTTTGGTGTCGGATTTTGGCGTCACTGAAAGTCAGTATTCTAGTAGTGAGAATGAGTTAAAG
Source organism: Echium plantagineum (assembly GCA_003412495.2). Classification (NCBI taxonomy): domain Eukaryota; kingdom Viridiplantae; phylum Streptophyta; class Magnoliopsida; order Boraginales; family Boraginaceae; genus Echium; species Echium plantagineum. Next base: position 92,788 of record QFAX02000583.1, read on the forward strand.
TTATGGTTTATTAAGTGTTTTGTTTATTATTAGTGGTTCACTAATGATCAAAATTGTAAATTACACTAGTTTTAGTTTATACGAGTATTTTTTTTTTTCTTTTGATATATTCTAAGTAATACATACCATTTTTTCAAAAGAAAATGTGTTTATGTCAATTATGCAAGTTTGTTTTTGTCTTTTGAATAATTTCTACCACTTTGTTCGACCAATTTCGTTAGGTGCATAAAATAATTTAATTGCACTACTTTTTATTTGTTTAAATTTTACCATCTTGAAATAATATCTATATCAGTTTACATTATAATTAAATTATGTATAAATGAAGGTTATAAATGAACATAACTAAAAACTCTTACTATTAGATCGACCACGGCGTGGTTCCTCCACTTTAAGAAGCTAGTCAAATTTTATTCTTTTTTTCATAACTCATAAGTTATCCTATATTGATCAAATTACATGTTATATCTTCTCAAAGACAAAGCTAGAGGAAAGAGTAGTATTAGGATGCAACGTTAATTCCCATCATATATATTTCGAAACGTTCATCATTATATGTTTCAAAATTATTTTTTTAAACCATATATATTTCGAAAAGTATTTCACTTGATATTACTGTTAAATTTGACATTTTTGACAAATTGACAGGAAAAATTATCTAAAACTGTAGTTTTTAATTTTTATAGAAAACTAATATATCTCTTTTTTTGCTTTAATTTATTTTTGTTTGTCATTTTTTCAATTGTATATTATTATTTAAAATAAGTTGAAAGATAAAGACGTGTCCCCATATTGTTGTAAATTTGAAAAATTACTTGAAAAAATAAGTCTTGGACAAGTTTACCTCTACTACTTTGTCAAAAAAATACTCCAACTTAGTGCCAAAATTAAACCAAAGTATGAAGTGAGATATTTTTGAAACATATGTAATCGAAAAGATTATTTTAAAATAAATATGTAAGATCTTATAATGAACATTCTGAAATATGTGTGATCTTATAGTGAACTTCAAAAATATATATCTATATGATGGAACGTACCATTAGCTCTAAAATAAATGTTTTACCGCCATATTTATTAATGGAAAGGAGTTACTTATACTGAAAAGTGCCTAAATGATTTCCCTAAGAATGTTTAATTTAATGAAAATATGCAATGTATGATCGATCCTACCATTAAATTTGTTCTCGTGTTTTTCACTTGCCAGTCTTTGTGCATAAATCTGAAATGGGAAAGAGAGGGTTTTATACTCATTTCGGGGGTTACGTTGGCGGCGGAGGAGGACACTATCATCACCCGCCGCCTGGATGTCCACCGCCAATATATCCTCCGCCAGGTGGTTATCCTTCAACGGGTTATTACCCGGGTTCCTATGGACCACATCACCACCATCACCATCATGGAGGTAATCTCTTGATCTCGATTTAGGATGCAAAATACTTGAGCCAGAGTTTTTGTTGTGGATCGACATTTAATTTTCTACTTTAACTTACTAGGAAAAGAGTATTAATAATAGCGAGATAATTGTTGATTTGGTTTCAAATAGTGGGATAAAGTTGTACTTTGGTCACAGATATTTACACGTTTGAAGATATAGTCTACAATAGTGACAATAGTTGCACATTAGTCCCTATTTTTTCAGAGATCATACTGCAATATTTGTTACTTTCTGAAAATATATTGCAACTCTTGTACCATTTTTATAGACTAACCTACAACATTGCAACTATCTGAGATTAAAGTGTAACTACGTTTCAATATTTGACGAAGTATGCAATTACCTCTTAATAATAACATTCATACACTGTCATCTTGGTATGACATTGAGGTGGCAATAATTTATATTATCGGGCAATTCCGGGTTATAAGTTTGTTCTAGCTAGACAAATATATGGATCGATCATTTTGTCAATATTTTATTTGATAATATATAGTGATCAGAACTTAAGAATTAGAAATTGAAAGTTCATGCATGCGTCAGGTTTAAGAAATATATAGAATTAAATTTCAAGTGAAGAGGAAGTAACAATTTTCAATCTTTTCGATCACTTTAGGACATGGATTAGGAGCAATGATAGCTAGTGGTGTCGGTACGGCGGTATATGGTGCTCATTATCTTGCCCACGGCGGCTATCGTCGTCACCATGGTCATCACCACCATTATCATCATGGGAAATATGGAAAACATCATGGTTTGTTTGGGAGGTGGAAGTGAAATCATTGTAAGAGAAATTATATATGGACATGCCGTTGGAACTCGCTCGTACCATGGTAAAATAAAAGTGTATGTTTTTTTCTTTTGTAAATTAGTGATGAATTATAAATAGAATTATATGAAAGGTTGGATCAGATGTACTAGGCTATTAATATATCGACAAAATAAAAATGTATTATGTAGACCCCAACTCAATGGATATGTTAAATAAAATGAAATATATGTCACACGAGTGCTTTTCGATGTATTAAATTGAAATGATATTGACATATTGCAATTGCTTTCAGTGCATAAACTGTCACATTATTCACTAATAACAATTAACAAAAACCACAACATGGTTTAATTTAATCAAAATCTTTATCAAAAAAAGAATCGGCAGCCTTGACCTAGTGGTTATCAACCGAGACTTCACTATGTCCCTAAACATAGAAACTTATGATTATCCTTCCATACTCATACATCTACACAACTAGTTAACAGAAATTTATTACAGATGATTAAGAAAAAAGAATCAAAACACCATAAAACTATCTCCTTAATCATCTGTCCGAGCTACCGGCAAACACTTAGATAAGGGCAGTGTAAGAAGTTATCACAACTTAAGGGGATCACAGTAGAGGACTTACAAATTGGTAGAGTTGAAAGTCTTCATCGTGAGCTTCAATAGCAACACCGATAAGCTGATTTACAAGTTACAACACTAATGAATTTTGTGCATACATCACAAGTAAATGGTTAACCTTATCAAACCATCAACTACCATATGAGAAGGAACCGATAACATATGGTGTTTCATTAGCTGCAACAATTTTGACCGACTTGAAGTGGAAAGTTAGGTCCTAATAACCAAGGGTTGCAGGAAACATAACAATGATCATCTAGCAAGAAAATCTTCTACCAATTATCAAGTGATGATATCTGCATTCAACCATGAGCCTCAATAATATTTATAACTACACGACTGTTAACGAAATCAACTACAGTATGATGCTCTCTACTACTAACTTTAAACATGAGAAAATAATCAAACAAAAATGTAAATCAATTCAAAGATGAGTAAATAACAAAAGAACAACGTCTTATCCATGAGAAAATATATTATTAGCGACAGCGTCAACAAAATTGTTTCTCAGAGTTCAATAAAATCAGATTTTCCAATACCGGAAGAAATAAGAAAATGAGACTCCCTAACACATCCTGAAACATCTCAGTGGTCCTTCTTTTCGCCTTCCAGTTTCTTTGCCTTTTTGCTAGTTGCCTGTGAATACAAGAAAGTTCCAAAGATAGCAATAGCAGACCCAAGTGCATTCAATGGCCTAACTGGATTCCTGAACACTATCACAGTAGCCACTATCACCACCACCCTCTTCATCGTATTCCCGATTGAAAATGTCAGTGGGCTAATATCATCAAGCGCTTGATATGATGACTGGTTATACAAATGGTAAAACACTCCAGAAAGGAGCACCCAGAAGTAAAAAGTAGACGGTTTTCCGATACTAGCAAGAGCCTTATGGTAACCAGTGACCCACTGAGATCCTTCAACAACAACTGCTACTGGCAGAAGATACATGAAAGACATTATTGTGATAAAACCATACAGATTCAATCCATTCACTTCCTTAAAGTTCTGCAAGCTCTTCTTCGAATATATATTCCTTAACACAAATCCAACATTACTAATCATTGCACCCGAAAGCCCTCCCAAATTAAACGACACCTCAGTAACAGCAGCAAGGGAGCAACCAAAAACAATACCCAATATAGAAAGCCACACACTCACAGGATAAGCATTACCCATAAGTGCAGAAAACACAACAGCAAACACAGGCTCAGCAGACTTAATAACATGAGTAAAGGAAACTGCCACTTTCGAAAACGAAACACAAGCAGAAATGTGACCTATTGTATGAAACAGAGCAGGCCCAAGCAGAGCAACAATAAAAGATTTATCAAACTTGGGGCAAGGTTGAAGCTTCAAACCCCACAAAACCAACATATAAACAGCTCCACAAAATAGCTGAAACGTTGCAAGAAACCAAGGGAAAGGGAATATATTCAACGCTTTCTTATTATAGATATTAAAAACTATATTCTGAAAATACCAAAGCCCAAAAACGAGAGCTAACTGAAACTTCTTGTCAGGCTTTGCAGGCTCAATCTCACCATCAGAAGTTTCTGCTTTGAGAACCTGTGAATTGGGTCTGGAAGAAAACCCAAAAGGGTTCCCAAAACCCTTGGAAAAATCTGATCTTGATGAGGAGATCTGGAAGCAACCATGGCTTAAAGATGAGATTCTTGAACACTTTTGGCTCACATTTTTGAAGGTGGTGTTTGTTTTTGTTGCTAGATTCCGATCCAAAAGAGAGGAATTGCAGAAATTTTGATATTTATGCTCAGATTTTTTGCAGATAGTGACATTTGAGGGTGGGAAGAGATTCAAAGTGAGCATTTTTGTTCCTTGTTTTTTAGAGAGAACAAAAAAAAAGAGTAAATTGAAGAAAGGGAGATTGAGATTGAGCTTGTATTAAAGTAGAAAAGTGAGATGAATAGGTGTTTGAGGTTGAGGCCCAAGAACCCAAATCCCACCAACCACACAAATTAAAATTTGTCAATTAACAAAGAGTATATGCTTATAGTTCAATACTCTAGTCTAGTGGTATCTGACATCAATCTGATTACCTTGTTAGAGATAAATGATCACGTATTTTATTTTAACTGTCTATTACTTCATTCGTCCTTAAATGAAAGCGGTATAGTCGTCTTTTGAGAGATGATAAATGAGATCATTGTAAATTGAGTTATGAACAAAAAGATTAGATTGTACTTCCTCAATCCACAGGGCAAAACCATGATGAAAATAGAGGGAGGCAACTTTGAGAAAAATAAAATAGAGGGGGCCAAAATAAAGAAAAAATTATTAAAGTATCAAAAAAAGTTCAGAAATATGTTAAAAATAAAACTTAGAGGGCTTGAACACTTGACCTCTACCTTATAAAGGAAGGACTTAACCATCTAAACTACACTTCCACTTGGTTTACTTACACTTTTTTATTATATATATCACAAAAATTCGAAAAATTGCATATGCTTTATAACGATATCGAAAAACCTAGGGGGACCGGTGCCCCCCCCCCAGGTCGAGTCAGGCTCCTCTCCAATTCCATTCACTCATGTTCCTTCATGTTCTCCTTATTTTTATCATTTTTTTACCAATTTTTATATTATCGAAGATGTTGATGAAGAAAGTTAGGCATGTAGAAGACAACAAATGCTTCCAAGTAGACATTTAATCAAGTAATTTGCTTCTAAGGTGAATATTTCATTCTAAGGTGACTTTATCGTCTTCCACATGCATGGCATGTATTTTTAATATAGTGTTGATGAAATGTCTATTTAAAAGCATTTATTGTTTTCTATATGGCTAGCTTTCTTCATCAACACCTTTGATAATATAAAAATTAGTGACAAAACAATGGAAAGGAGGAGAACATGAGAGAATGAAATTGGAGAGGAGCCGGACTCCCCCAGGTCCGCCCCTGTGACAATCTAAAATAATTGTATTTGGAGTCATTTTAACAAAATTAACTAGACTTTTTACAACAGAAATTGATTAAATTAGTAATAAATTTGTCCGTTCTCAATTTGGGTGAGTATAAAAACAACAAAAAATGACAAAATAATATTGTATGGATATTCCTTTATAATATATGCCTCATGAAAATATAAATCAATCATTTTTAGAAATTTAAAAAAATTAATTTTATAGTTTAGTAAAGATATGACTTTGTAGCTATTTGAATTCTTTTAAAGTGTAAATATTGTTGGAGTTTATTACTGGGTACAGTTTTTCTGGGTACAGTTTTTTTAGTATTGTGATTTCATTGTAACATAAATTTTTTTGAAAAGTTTTAGATAATCAATATTTTACCAATTAACTCTATCGTAGACTTCAATTATGTCTAAGTTTATGACATCCAATCAAAAGATTTTACACTCAGGAGTGAGGATGAAATGAGTTAATTCTATCCAAAAGGGCCAGTTGATAGATGATAATAAAACATCGTATTGAGAGTGGGATTTCAAGCCACGCCCTTTCGAACCACAACCTTAATCTTACACCTTAGACTTCGGTCATCTCAACATGTTGTTTGGCTTGACTAATATAGGACCTTATTCAATTCAATTACTTTATGCACCAAGTTCCATTCTAAGTAGAGGTAGTATTAATCACAGTCCTATATATTACTTATAGATCTATCAAAATATTCATTTGGGATTACAAAACAAGATCTATCAAATGACATGCCTCTATTAAGAAACAACAAATATAACTACAGTAACAGTACTAAAATATAAATAAATAAATAAATAAAATATTTAGTGTTTGACTACTGTAAAATTCTCCAATAGTACCATCGAATTAAAAGTATCAAACTATTGTAATATCGCATTAATTGACATTATTTGTTTCTAAATGTGGCACAATAATGCAATTATTATATTAGAGTAGATTTGAAATGTAACCATTTATAGCCTTTAACTTAAAATGTTGATGACGGAGTATTTTGTAAAAATAATTAATTTTACAGAAAGCATTACTCATCGATAAAATGTGACATTAGTTTATTAACTATATAATATTATAAGGACTTTGTAATTATAACTTGGGACATTGATCTTACCAAAGTCCAAACAGTAAGGACAGAACATAGCATATGAAATAAAAGGGCAACACTATACACACCCAAACAGTGTTTTTGCCCCTGAAATCTCTAAATTGCCCCCAATGTCCTCCAAGAACGTTTGTTGCCTTATCAATTACGAGAGGTCGTTGATAAGGTAACAAACGTCCCTGGAGGATGTTTTTAGCCAAACGACTTCCACAGTCATTAGTTGCCTTACCAACATTCTATTTTTTTATTTTATTCATATAGTCATTTTTTATGATGTATTTTTATCAAATTTAGGATTTATTATTTAATATATAATATTAGTAACATTAATAAAAATAATAACATTATATAATTTCGAGATTCAATTCATTTTTATTTTTTAATTATGCTTAAATTCGAAGGTACAACGTTAAATTTCCAAATAGGAGGGACAAGATAAAAATTACTAATTTACCCCTCCCAACTAATTCTCTCAATCACCACACTTCCAAACAGGGGGGGCAAGATAGTCAATTAGTGAGAATAGTAATTCATCATAAAAATTGACTATATGAATAATTAAAAAATAAATGCATCAACGTTGTACCTTGAAATTTAAACATAATTAAAAAATAAAGATTAATTTATTCTCAAAATTATAGTGTTATTATTTTTATTAATGTTACTACTATTATATAATAAATCATAAAGTTGATAAAAAAAAATCATCATAAAAAATGACTATATGAATAATTAAAAAAAAAACAGTTCTTGGCCTCAACGTCCTGCGGAGGCGTTGGTGGTCGTTGACAAGGCAACCGACGCCTCCCGAGGGCGTTGGGGGTAATTCAGGCATTTCAACCCCTTAAAAACATTGTTTGGGTGTGCATATAACATATCAGGAAATAAAATCATTTTAAAGCACTACTACAACTACAAGCTTGCCTTTGGTTAGAAGAAATAAATTTGAAATTATATTGAATGAAAGTCGGAAAAGAATATACATGGAAAAATAGTTATTTCGAATAATTAATTTAGCATTATTATTTTTAATCAAATTAAATTTTATCATTAATAAATATCAAACTAGTGAATCCACAATAGGTACATAGTTTGTTAAATATAATAATTGAATATTGAATTGGTACGATAAAAGTCATAAGTGAAAATTAGTTGAGCCACATATTTATCTTTTACCGTTTCTGAATTCGAAGATAGAAATATATATGATAACAAGAAATTATAAGGTTGTGACGGGTATGAAGGAGTGGATCTGGAGTTAATGTAATGAATGTCGAAGAGGAATAGACATGAGAAAACAATTATTTTGAATCATTCCATTACTTTGTTTGGTAGAAAGTAAATAATTTATCTTACATATATTATATTTAATTTATGAATAAGAATCAAGTAATATAAATATATATTCAATATGTTAAAAACTCAAATCATAAGATAATCAAATGAAAAAATGTATTTATTTCAATCACATATTTGAAAATAAACAATATGACATTCAAAATTATATTGTAATATAATTTTAAGAAATACTATAATAAATTCAGTTTTAATACATATTTAACTTTGAAATAGTATAATAAAATACTCATATTATTTTAAAGACATATTCGTAAAAAATGAAAAATCAATTAATATTAAAGCATTCGTTAAACTAAATATTTAAGGTAATTAATATAATGTCATTTGGAACTTTTTTTTTAATATATTAAATTTGAGACACATCAATATTTTTTATTATAATTTTATCATAACATATCTCTTACAATAATTTTACAATATATATGTTGATTAAATGAACAAATTAAAAAATGACACATATGTTATCAATATATTTAATAAATATAATGATCATATAATATATTTTAGTATATAATAATTTAATTATATATTGTATTTATAATATTAATAAATTATTTGAATTTCATTACGTTGTACAAGAAAATGAGATATTAATATGTTTCCCCCCCATTTGGAGGTAACAATTATCACCTTAAATTGATAATTAAAATAATTAAGAAATACAATTAAAGTAGTACATATATTATAACAACTTTTTAATTTTAACTTGGGACATTAATCTTACATACAAGCAGTGAGGACAAAACATAAAAAAACAAAAACCAAAAAAACAAAAAACAAGAAACAAAATCTTTTTAAAATTCTTTTAAATCACTATAAGTGTTGTTCATGTATTCTCTATTTATCAAACACTTCATACAATAATCTATGGAAACTCTTCCAAAAATTTATTCATTTTTCCCCTCAATCACTCTACTAGTAATGGTAACTTGTTTGTTCATCTCTATCTCAGAAGCTAGATATAGTGATGGTGGTTTTAGCATTGATCTCTACCATAGGGACTCCCCAAAATCACCTCTCTACGATCGTTCACTAACACATTATGAGAGGTTAACCAACTGCTTGAAAAGAGCGCATCATTATAGCCACCATTTAAAAAATAGTCGTTCGTATTCGGGTTCTTTAATTGCAGACCCTGGAACGTATTTAATGAGAATTTTCCTTGGAACACCATCTATTAAAACATGGGCAGTAGCTGATACAGGTAGTGACTTAATTTGGACACAATGCAAACCCTGTATTAAATGTTTCAAGCAAATAAATAAACTATTTGACCCTAAAAAGTCATCAACATATAAGAAAATCTCTTGTAATGGAACTTGTGAGACGCTTGAACAGTCCTTGTGTGATCCATCTTCAAGGAAATGTAGGTACTCTGTTTGGTATGGTGATGACTCATATAGTCGAGGCGACCTAGCCGGGGAAACATTGAGACTAGGCCCTCAAGTGGCATTTCCAAACATAACTATTGGATGTGCCCATGAGAGGCAGGGGGGACGTTTGGTTCGAGTTCATCGGGTATCGTTGGCCTCGGAGGGGGGAAGAGCTCCCTAATCTCCCAAATGGGATCAAGAATTAGAGGCAAGTTTTCATATTGCTTGGTGGATTATAAGAAACATGCAACTAGTAAGATGAAGTTTGGCATGAGTGCAATAGTACATGGAAAAGATGTTGTCACAACTCCACTTGCTAAAAGACAACCATCCACATTCTTTTTCTTGAGTCTAGAAGGCATTAGTGTTGGCAAGAAAAGATTGATGAAATTGATATCAAATCAAGAAACACCAAAAAATTCTATTGATGAAGAGGGTATAAATGGGAATATCATTATAGATTCAGGGACAACTTTGACAATGTTGCAAAGGGAGTTGTATAATCAAGTGAAATTAGAAGTTCAAAAGAATATCAAGAAAAAAGCAGTTTTAGATCCAGAAGGAGTTTTGGATTTGTGCTACTCTTCTTTGAGTAAAGATGAAATTCCCATGATTACAATGCATTTTAAGGATGGGGATTTGAGACTAAGGCATGAAAATACATTTGTTAAAATTAGTAACAAATTAACATGCCTAGCTTTTGCTCAATCCGATGGCGTTTCGATTTATGGGAATATTGCACAAATGAACTTTCTAGTAGGGTATGATTTAGAGAAGAAGACTGTGTCTTTTAAGCATACTCATTGTGGTGATGCATAGTGAATTAGTGATTTGGGATCTTGGTGTAATAAATCTAGTATTACAAAATTTATTTGTGATATTTTATTGAATTGTTAGATATTTTTTATAGCTACATTATTAGTTAGTTATAGTAATCCCTTTGTGTCATGCGTGCTTTACTCGCTAAACAAAGAAATGTTTACGTATAGAGTTCAATAAAGAGGAGATTACACAAAATGATTTGTCATAACTCATTTCTGATGAAGTAGGAAATGTTGTAGTTATACAGGTTTCATTTTTATGTTCGATAAACAGGTTTCCGTTTTGTTATTATCCGAATTTTCTGTGTCATTTGGTGTTCTGGATGAGTGTATGACAGTTGCGATTGATTTGCGCCTGACGCATTGATGTTTCCTTATCAACTGTGAGCCATTTTAGTATTGATGGCATGAAAAACGTCTAGCTGCGTCAATTCTCAATGGTGTTGAGTTACAATAGAACAGGATGATGTATTCGATAACAACAAAAAGTAGTTATGTTGTAGATGTTACTGAATTGTTTTTCATACGGCTACATATTCAGCGCGGAAGCTACAAATATTTGGCCAGGTTTCAGGAGCAAATGAAATCTACTTAAGTCGTGCTTCAAATGAAGCATTGCGCATGGTCTGGTACCTTGAGATCAATTTATCCTGTGGTGGCATGAGTTCTTTGATTTTCTGAATCTCAGAAAAGGCATGCACCCATGCTGACAATCGCGGGAATTCCTCCACGTTGATCACTTTTACATCGGAGACTATCTCAAGAGGAGTGACTACATTTGCAATCCAACCAAATGCCAGATCTAGGTAACCAATTCTTTCACCACTGAAGAATCGCTTCCCTCCTAAGCACTTTTCGATGAGCTTTAGGTTCTCTTGAGCCAACACGACTGCTGCGTCTTGTTCCTTCCCTTTAGATGTGAGAACTCCCCTGAATAGTTGCATAAGCTATATGCAACAAAGTTATATCAGATAGTTCATATCAGTTTTTCTTCTGTCATGAGATCAGAATGAGAAAGAGTTGCTCAAGTGTACCTTTTCATCCCCGAATTTTGCCCAGAAACGTGCCTCGGCTTTCTCATAAGAATCTTGAGGCAGCAATTGGTTCTGCTTCCATGTTTCATCAATATACTCCAGGATTAGCAGAGATTCACAAATCGGATTCCCATCGTGCACGAGGACAGGAACCTTTTTATGAACAGGATTATATTCCAACAAAGAAAGGCTCTTCGCAGTGAGATCCTCGTAAACTGTCTCATACTCGACACCTTTGATGCTCAGTGCCCACACGACTCTTAAAGCAAATTCGCTTGACCAACTTCTCAAAACTTTCACTTCTGCCATAGCTCTTTCACTGGTGATTCAGACAATTATGATATATATTCACTTTTTTGTGAATAAGTATACTATCTTAGAGTTGACTTTATATGGAGCAAACTATACTGTAGCTTACAGGCTTTGGACAAGTTTGCTTGGAATTTTCATATGATTGGACCAGGCAAATAAGATATTGAAAAGAATGATGGACGTTATGAAATACGTATGATCATATCTACTTATAAACATTGAAAAGGAACATGTGTGATCGAATGATGGACGTTATAAAACACGCATGATCAAACGTGTCATTATAAACCGAACGATGCTAATGCTCCACTCAATTATTTCTAAAATGAATATTCTGTCGAACTAGAGAAAATTCCACAAGCATGCTAATCACTAGTTGACTAAATTGCTCATGTAATAAAGCCATCCCACAAATAACTGTTGAATTTGATCTAGAAAACACAACTATACATTAACTTTCGGGTCAAACCATAGGATTACCCGCCCAACTCATTTTCATTCCTAGGTATCTCAGAATATTATTTAATTGTTTATGTATCTTATTTTTCTTGTCCGAAAACTTCATACATTATATCCATTTCATCTGCACACTGTTTTGCTTGCTTCTCCTCTAACAATACGAATAATAAATCGGAGACTTCTCAATGCCGAGTCCATCCGTCCCACCTTTGAGATCGGTTCTCGACATCCCAGAAACCGAAGAGACTCGTTGCCCTCCCAAAGGTCGTGCGTCGCATTTGCCTGACTCGACTATAAAGCAATGGCCTAAGAAACTTGGAGAGGTCATAGCTAGAAAAAATGGCTCATCGAAGAAAAATCCTCAACTAACCGAAGGATCCTTGAGGGCGTTTAATGAGGAAAATGAAGATAAGAGATATGCCTATAGCAGCCCTTATTACAGGGGACTCACAGATTTCTCCCTCGTGATAAGTCGACAAAAAGATCAGATCAATCATGAACAAACTTATGCACCTAGCATCATCAGTAGTACTTCGAGTAAGGGTAGTTTTGCCAGCAGGGTGCATGAATGGAGCACTTCTTGCTTTTCTCCGAGGGGTGGAGAGCGTAGATCTTCCTCACGAGATAAAATCCCTCCAGAAAAGTTTAGAGATACTTCTTTGGCATCATCTAGAAGCAAAGCAAGTGTCTCGGTTACAAGGATGGACGATTGTATCAAAATGGATCCAGAGGTGGACGTCATAGACGTCAAACCTGGTGCTGCTTCCTCGGAATCCTCAAGGACTAAAGAGAAGGTATCTATCGCAAGGCCGGGCACTCCCTTCAGGAAAGCAGATGCAGACCTGGTAGTTGAACTTGATGAATCACCAATTACATACACAACAGAAATTAATACATCTGCAAAACATGTCGATGATACCATAAGCGAAAATGTAGACTCAGAAATCAAAGATCATACCATTGCTTTAATGAATACTCAGAAGCCATTGGGGGAGAAAGAATCAGAACCACTACAACTAGTTCCATTGTCACTGTCACTGTCACCAGTCCCTGAACTCGCACCACCAAATAAAGAACCGCACCCTCTCCTTTCACCGCGTCCATTGGAACTAACTCCTTCCTTAACACCAATCCAACCAGCTAACATTCTTGCTGAAAGGGTAACAAACAAAGAAATTTGCAAGCCGGATAACGAAAGAATATTTGTTTGGGCAGACAAATATAGGCCATCAAATTTGACGGACTTCTTGTGCAATAGTAGTAAGGCAGCTGAGTTGCAGGATATGGTAAGCCAACTTATCTAAGATTTTAATATAAATTGTTATTTCACATAGATTTATTAATTCCTCTTTTGTTCATTGCATAAGGCCACAAAGAGAGAATGCAATCACTTCATATTTGAAGGATCACCCGGAGTGGGAAAGAGGACCATGATCTGGGCATTACTTCGTGCGAGATTTGACCCCATGAATTTGCAGGTGAATTACCCTAATCTTCATGCTCGTTCACCATTCCATTGCTCAACTTTTAAGTGTCGCATTCAATCACCAACACAATTGTCAATATAGTGTTCCATTCGATCTTTTAGGTCCCGCCTTCACTTAGTTCCACGAGGGACACTTAGTCAAAACATAAATCAACAAACAAAACAAAATAAAAATACTCCCAGCCTTCTTCCTCCCCACCCCCACCCTTTCATCTTCCCACCCTTATCTATAGGGTGAAAGTTGAACGACTGTTTCGACCATTACCCCTATCCATATGCTGTTACATCATTTACTTACCGAATTCATGTTGCAGGCACAAGTAGAGAGAAAAGAATTCCACCTAAAGGTACATACTCTTTATTTATAAGATGTAAATGCTCAATATACTGATTCTAAATACTATCCGCACACAAGTAGCTTCATACCTACATAATGTGCTGAATAACCAAAATATGTCAATCTACCAAAATTCCGTAGGACTCAGGGTGTGGTAAAACTCATAGCCAAATTGTTGAAAAAAGTAGTTCTTCCTCCGGGTTTCTTTAGTTGTCATCCTAGCTATCTCATTGCAGGGAGAATCAGTTGGTAGCATATACGCGAATGTGAAATCATCACTAAATCATGTTGAAGTGAACCTATCAGAACTTAGGGGATATGAAAAGCATGTGATAGTTCAACTTATCAATGAGAGGGCTAACAATTGCCTGCCCGAGAGTTACGATAACTGCAGAGGTACAAATGGCACTTGCATTTAAAGTACCACTACTTATCCATATCGCTATCTGATTCAACGTGTATTACATCCACTAAAACCTGTGCAGTTATCACTCTATATGGAGCAGACAAGCTATCCAGTGATGCAGTGGTGTACATCAAGTGGCTGCTCGAGCGCTATAAAGGGCATAATAAGATCTTCTTCTGCTGTAGTGATGCATCTAAATTAGAGCCTGTTAAACCAATTTGCAAGCTCGTCCAGCTTCTTCGACCCTCTATCCAAGAGGTATCACTCCCAGATCTCTCACTTCGATTCCATCCTAAAAACTTAAAACAATGAAGCACTTCTAAAATCTCAACGCTTACTCCAGATAGTTGACGTTCTGCAATTCATAGCAAAGGAAGAAGCAATAACCTTGCCTCAAGACTTGGCTGTAACAATTGCTAACAATTCGAAGAATAACCTAAGACAAGCCATTCGCTCTTTTGAAGCTACCTGGCACTTCAAGTAATCTCCTAATGCAAGGTGCACATTATTAATATGGTCATTTTCAACTGTCCACTAAACTAATCCCTCGATTGTATGAAGCTCATCATTGAAAGAAGACCAAGAGATCCTCACCGGGTGGGAAGATGTCATTGCCAATGTCGCAGCAAATATAATAGAAGAGCAAAGCCCGAGACAGTAAGTCTTCGTAAAGAAGATTCTGAGATTATTGTATCGATGTCTGATATATGAAAACATCGCAGGCTTTTTAACATTAGAGGAAAGCTTCAGAACCTGATCGAGCACAATGTATCACCAGAATTCATATTTACTGTGAGTGACTCTTCGTCTTTGCACGTAGTGCGAGAAGGCTAAACCTGACATTTGAACCACACAATAATTAAATATATCCAATGCAGATGCTTGTAGATGAATTAAAGAAGAAAGTTGGAGAGGAATTGCAACAACAAATCGACAAGATACACAGAAAATACAACGTCGACTCTTTTTTCCTGTCAACATACTCAAAACATTCTACACTAACATGTGTAATATGAACTTCACAACCTGTACAAACACTAACCGGACTCTTTTTCTTTTCGAATTAGGCTCGTCCCGAGGATCACTGTAAAAGAGATGAAGACCCTGTTAGACAGACCATCCATCAGTTTATGAAAATAGAAGGTACGATCACCATTTATGGTTAACTTTGACAAGCATATTGAAGTCTGTTCCTGTGCTTTAGAACCATTTCTATAGAGGTCTTGGATATAACCTCTGTCGGGGCATTACAGATTACCGAAATACTCCCACAGTCCCTAAATGATCGACACATTTTGACTTTTCGTGGTCTAGAAAATTTGATAATGAATTCTCATTAAACGATAAAAAATAATATAGTCGTATGAGATGTTGCAAACACTTCAAAATAATGTCCAATTCCCCTTCCTCAATTTTATATACTACCTCCATTGGTACATTTTGACTTTCATGGTCAACAAAACATGATTTAAAACGAAAATATCTTTTATTCTACATGCAATAAAATTATAAGAAGTTGATATTCTAAAAATATATATTGAGACAAATCTAACAAGATCTCACATGACTATATTATTTCTTATCGTTTAACAAAAATTCTCGATCAAACTTTTTAAAGTTTGACCACAAAAATCAAAATGTATCAATCTTTTAGGGATGAAGGGAGTTGTAAAGATAATCATCTCGTCAAAAAGTATTCTATTACCTTATCACAAGAAATTTTAGCGTAAACAACGGCAATAATAAAAATATTTATTCAATTAGATAAAATTAGTTTTGATTGAGCATTTTCTTCGAATGAATGAGATTAGTGTAAAGGACCAATTGCCTAACTTAAAAATGTTACGTAATATATTTTATTGAAATGCAAATACCATACATATGATATCGATTGAATATCATCTATTTCTGGAAGAAGTCATGTTAAAGTTGCCTTGTGCAGAATTTATTGCAAAATTCATGAGCTGGTATAAGAGTTCACTGCTATCCAGCCTACACAAAGGGAAGGAGGTGGAGACAAATGATTTGAGCTTTCGTAGTACGATTACGAAGGATCGAGAAGGGATCTGAATCAGATGCCACTAGACTGTCCTCGGAATAACCATTTCTCGAATAGTAAAGAATTTTATGATGTCATTTAGGTCATGACAGAATATGATTAGTAAATAAATGGCGCATACAAATGCCATGGTGTTTGTCACTTGTATAAGAACACAAGAAACAGTTCATTGCTTTTCTATATACATCCATCATCAATATATGCTAGTATTTATGCAAACATAGATGTTCATGCATATGTCCGTCGCTGAATCCTGCGGTAATATGCTATTTTGTTATTCTGTAATCTCTAATATTAAAATGAGGTCAGTAACAGTAAGATCATAATGTAAAATTTACCGAGTATTTCACAGGATAGATTTCATAGAACTTTGTATCTCAGTCAACTAGAGGAGCAATTTCTCATACTCAAAAATGAACTCGAATAGATAATCATAATAACCATGTAAATCACAGTCATACATCCTAACCTGAACATAAATTGAGACTCCTATAACGCAACCTAGGTTCAACGAAAACAATCCAATACATCAGTTGATCAGAAAAGTTGGGAGCAGCAAGACATGATCCAAAAGGGGGCAAAAGAACGCAATGTGCTCCACAAAAGGCTAGCTGGTTTGCTTCCATTTTTAAGCCACAAGTTAATACCTAGATGAGTTGATTAGCATCTAGCCAGTATTGCGCTATTTAGCTTTCTCAAAGTGACAACTCAACAATTTTGCGATCTCCAGAAATCCCACTTTGTCCTTCCCATCAAATATTGTCTTGAGCTTGTCATCGCAGTGTATCTCCTTCTTGTTCTCCGGATTCTGTGCAAGTCCAAGCATAGATGTCAAAAGCAGATGCACAAGCTTTACAGAAGAAATAACAAATGGAAGAAGAACGAGTACCCTCAAAATATTAGTATAGACATTAAGATATCGAATGAGTTTAATTTATTGTCGATTGTAAGCACAACCACATTTAACAGGTAAACAATTTAAATGTTTAATATTGAATGAAAAATGGAAGAGTTGACTTAAGGATTAAAAGAGGCATTTAATCGAATTTTGCTTTGGCAGAATCAAAACTGCTTTGGCATTATCGCCAGCCATAAAGTAAATGTAAACTCATTCTGAAAAGTGAAGACCATACTAATATGAACATAGAAAACAAAAAACCGCATACCTTTCCTAGTACTACAGTAAGTTTAAGGTGCAAGTTTAATTACCAAATGAAACCTAGTAATCGATAATAACACTGGAATCTCCTATAGGAACATTAAAAGATATCCATATCACTTTGCTAAAAGAGAAGACAGAGCTAAACTCCTTATCATGGAAGAAACATGAAGTACATCACAAGTTCATATTGATTTTGATAAAGGCGAGCCTAGTGCTCAAAAAATAGCTGAAGCCTAGCACCAAACTTACGCAGTGTAAACATAGACTTCTGATCTGAGTGTTGTTTCAAGAAAATTGCAAACGTGTTAAGCGATGCTCAAACCCATTTATCAATAACTCAACATATCCACATTGCAGTAAAAAAATTAAAAAGGAGCTAACTACGGTAAACAAAGGCCCGATGAGCAATTAGCTGCAGACACTCACTTCAACCGCTAACTATACAAATTTGTAAGCTCCAAAATACAAATGCATTGCCTCCAAAATCATTCTACGTCATAAAATGTTATTCAAGCACTAACTATTAAGAACATACAGTTAGTTTTTCAATGGTCAAAATAACCAACTTTATAACTATAGTCGACACACTAACATTGGTTTGAACTAAAATTACGATATTAATATTAAAAATACCTTGAAATTACTACATTTTTCACCAAATATTTTACCAAAGCTACAAATTCAAATATTTAAAGTTAATAAATTTAAATCCAACTAAAAAAATACAAACATAAGAAGTTCAAAACTACACAATCTTTTCGAGATAGAGTGAGTACAACATATACAATAGAAATTAAAACACTCAAGTGTAACATTCAAAAAATCAACTATAGAAATATTAAAATTAGACAATCTTTTAGCGATGATATAAAATGAAAAAGGGAGGCAAATATTTTAAAATTACAATTGAAAACTGGACAATCTGAAAAGTGGACAATCTTTTTGGGACGAACCTGGAGATTGTTGAGTTTAATGTGTTCCCAAATTTTCTTAACAGCCTCGGTTCGGGAGGCTTGGGGGGCGCCTCCGAGGAAGGTGCTGAGAGCGGGTGAAACTGGGACCAGCTTGAGTATCCCGGTGGGCTGCTTCGGTGTTGCCGAGGCTGCTGGCTTCTTAGACGATGCTGCGGCTTGGAATAGAGCAGAAGATGACTTGAAGAAGCGTGATGGAGCTGACATGGCGGAGGGCTTTGTTGAGTAGTCGGCTGTTCAAGATTGTGGGTTTTTCAGGTTTTAGATGCTCTAATTTAAAGAGGGGGAAATCAAATTCACTTCAATTTTTTCTATTATTAAAATTAGCCTAATTTTTTTTTTTTAATCCTATGATATTGAATGACGATTTGTTGTACAAATACTTAATGAGCAAATTGCTGAAATGGTTCCCGAAAGTGAGTTCAGGTTGCTTTTTGGTCCTCGAAAGTATAAAAGTTGCAACACAGTCCACGATATTGCCCAACGGTTGTAGATTGGTCCAAAAATTAATCAAGGCGTTAATTTAATGGCGATTGTAGTTCACTCTTAAGCTAATTCTGTTATTACCGTTCTAACTTATTAACAACGCATGTAACTCACGAGATTCGTGGGCCGTTAACATTTGGCAGCGCCGTTAAATTTTGGACCATTTATATTTATTATTTGGCATATATTCAAAGGTCAGATCACCATTTTTCAGTTATATATAGTTAATATGTGCCACATGATTGACTATTTTGATCACCATTTGCTTGGGTGCTCTTTTATTCATATCACCATTATGCAGTTCCATTCTATGCATAACTATAGTCATCTTTAAATTATTTTGTATTCCCAAAATTATTTGCACTATACTCAATCTTTTGAAATGCGATACCATAATGGTTGCCTTGATTTGTATCATTGTATGTGAAAGTAAAATGGATGTTCGATCGCAAATACGTCGTTGATTAAGTTAATTCAGAGTATTTTAGAGTAAAATGGATGTTCGACTGCAAAGGAGTCAATACGTATTACCTTATCTGATAAATAGAGTTGGGTATTTATAGGGGAATCTCTCCGTAATAATAGCATATCTAAGGACGTATGTCTATCTATGATTGGTGCTCCTTTTACCATACTAGAAGTGGGCTGATGCCTTCGGATCAAGTCCAAACGCATCTGGCTCGAGTATAAATATTAAACGGGGTCCACATCAAGTACTTCCATAAAATAGTTGATTTTATTCATTTGTTAAGTATACATATGTAAATTAACTAGCTTGGTTTATTGGTTATCGACTCGTGACTCTTCACTGGAGGTCATAGGTTCGAGACTTAGTGAGGGTCCATATTTTTAGTGGTAGTTTTTTGCAACCCAATTTCTGGTCGTTATTTAGTGGGCCGAAGGAGCATCTTGAGCTGCTATAAGGGCTAAGGCAAGAAATAAAACAAAGGCCTCGTTATCAAACCTTGTCAATTGTCACCATTTCTTTGAGAAGAAGCTCTCTCTTATCCATCAATCTCATAACCAAGAACAGATATCATATCCACACTCCCCCCCCCCCCCCCCCCCCCCCCCCCCCTTTCCCAATGAATTCATATCAATGAATTTTGTGTTATAAGCCAAGGTTGTAATAAGAACCCATGTTGGGTTATAGAATAGAAGAAGGAAATGATGTCTTGTTTGTTGCCACAGTTCAAGTGCTTTCATGACACTTTCAAGTCCCCTCAGCCTCAGCTTCATAATTGTTAGTCATCTTTTTCTCTGAATTATGGAAATATATGGTTGGCTTTCTTTGTTTTAGTTGTTATCTTCCCATTTTTATGATGCATTGGATTTGGATCCTTTTTGTACTCCAGTAAGGATAGTGAGTTTGGTTTTAACTCATGAGATTACAAATTTGATAAATGTTTTCATGTTTCTTTGGATTATGTGGTTATTGGATATGATGGAATACGTCGAAATGGTTTATTGTCTGATATATCGCCCCATCCCGCTTAGGCATGAGTCTCTTCGGAGACAATGGGGCATGTTGATGTTGAACTATTTTTTGAAGTATAGTTGTTTGATAACTTTGCGTTGAAGTTTTTCTTTCTGTTGGGTAATTGGAAAGACTGAATCTTTTATTGGCTGTGCACAAATGGGATGTGAATTACACATTGCGATATTTACATGATAGCAACTTTAATGATTACATCATTATTCAAGCGAGAACATATCCACGTCTCTGATGACTCTTTTTTGTGCCGATTCTAGTAATTCTAAGGGAACAGAGAATGAAACAATTTTTTACTAGTACTACAATTATACTGAAACAAAGTATTAGGCTATGACGACAATTGAAAGAGTGAAGGGAGTATTAAATAGATATTCGATGGATAGTAAGAATGCGAAGTAATCAATTATGTTGATAGGGATCTTTCTTACGAAAAAAAGAATAGGTGGTACGGACTACACCTTCTATGAAAATAATATTAGAAACTCAGTTTGTTATTATAAATGGTGGTATACTTGCATCTCCGCCCCAAAATATATAAAAATAGTATTTAACGTCTTTTACTCTTAACATAATAATGTTGATGCGTGTTAGGAGTTAGGACAATAAAGTTTGTTATTTGGCATAGAAACTGAATCCTCAACTGTCAAGGTTCTCATCTTAGAAATCACCTGGCAAGAGTCGACGAAATCTAGTAAAGCTTAATAGTTAATGGCAACCGATTTAACCTTAGTGGAATTGTGGAAGTGTACAAGCAGAAAGTGATGGTATATGCATAGTCTATCCAGTGTTTGGTCTGTGTGTTTCCTTTTAGATTACGGACTAAAAGGTGCTTCTTATGAGACAGTCTTCTGAATGTAAATTAGCGTCTGCCAAGTTTTGTTACTCTAGGATATTGGTAGGTAAAGTTTAGATATTCTTAATAAGAGGTGGATGGATAAAGACTTTATATATTTTCTTGACTGGTTTATCGTTACTTTTTCTTTTTTTGCGAATTTAGTGTATCCACATTACATATCTATAACTATTGATATGGAACTTTATGTTTCCCTTTACCTCTGGTGATAATCCTTGTGTACCATATTTGTCGTCCCAGAACATAGTGCCAATCTGATATATTTGTTGAATGCTTAACATATGATTGAAAAGGAAATTTAGGGAATGTTAGGACTTAACTGAGATCCACTATCTGTCGTAACCCTATCTCTTTGGTGCATAACCTTCGTCAACATCAACATGCCCGATGTCTTTGAAGAGGCTCCTGCCTAAGCAGGGTAGGGGAGGGGTGAAAAATAGTACGCATCCTTACCCCTGTAGTAACAGGGAAGTTGTTTCCGAGTTGACTCAAGAGGCCTAAGCACCATATGAATATATAAATCTCTAGGTTACCGTTGCCTCCCAAAATTTAAGCATTTGGAGAATGAAAAAACTCATTTAAAGTGCTATTCTAGAAAATAATTCATTGTTGTATGCGAAACTAGAACTTCTGATTTGATAAATGGTATAAGAAATTCTTCTTATCTTATTAATTCAATCAGTTCAATTGAGTATTCTCCATTCCATCTTAACCTTGTAGATATGGTCAAATTTCCCTAAACTGTGATTTCCTGAGGAATTTCAAACACACAACTTTTACGCTACGTATTAACAAAATAGTGGGCACTGAACCTAATGAAGTAAATAAGAGATATGTCACTAGATTGACTTGGACATGTTTCCATGTCCTAAATCCTAATGAGCCAAAAGATGGTACATTATCTGGCTCTTGGATATAATGGAATAAATCAAAATTACTCGTTACACCGCATATGCTTCTTATATCTTGTGAAGTAGTAGATAGTGTTAGCATTCTACGTAGGGTCAATTTTAGAAATAAGGTTGCATTTAATCACCCCCCCCCCTCCCCCTACCCAGCTTAGGGGGGAACCTGCCTCTCAGGAGGCCTCAAAGCATGCTGTAACTTGTTGTAGGTAGATGTGAACATAGTCAACGTGGTAATTTTATCATGCTACAAGAATGAAAAAAGGTCTTGAATGTTAGATTTCCCTCATTAGACTTATTTCACTAGGAAAGCACCATTATGTTGGCTGATGATTACATGAGGAGTCCAAGGTAGAAACTGCAGTAGCATCACTGCAGAAGAAATAGGTTATAATGGCAACATAGTTTTGTAATTCTTTCTCTTGGTAAGTGATTTTCTTAAAACTGCAAGGAACAGAAACCATTGTGTTTAGAATGTCAAGGAAATAACATGATATTAAATAAAGGAAAGGGTTGAACATATTTTAGTAGTAGACCAGAGATTTACTGAGGTCGGCACTTCATTATCAAATACCTTTTTTATCCATTATCCATTACATGGTTGAACATGATTTGAGAGGGAAAGCTGCAGCTTAAATGGAGTAGAATAAACTTACTTGCATAAGACTAGATCAGAACTAGGGGGTGGTGGTTTGATATAATGATCGAACACCCACTTTTATGTGAAGAAGTACCTCGCCCTCAACTTTGAAAAAAGGAAAGGAAGATGAAAACTAGATCAGAATTTTCGATCACAAGACCAAATCTATGCCAAACAGATAACAATGACTGCATGATAATATGAAGCATCTATAATGAAAATTATGAAGAAGATCTTCCCTAAATTCAATGAATGAAACACTGTCACAAGGTTTCATTTGCATCATACTAAATCTAGTAGCAACTATTTCATCTCTTTTATGTGTGAAATATTATTTTTCTGATATTTCATTATTTTCTTCACTGGTTTCTGATGAGGTTCTCAATAAATGACATATGTTCCAGTTCTTTATAGATGATGGATATCTTTAATATACTATCTTATTGGTCAAAATATGCAGCAAAATGTAAGGAAACTATAAACTTGCAAATACAATGTGTCTTGTCTTCATCGCAAATGGCATCAACAGCAACAACTACGGTTCGTGATCTGGATAAGCTACAACTTTCTTCGTTAGATCCCAATCCATGCCTCTTACCTAAAGAACGATCATGGAAATCACCAATTTCAGCAACAGCAACTACAGCTCTTGACTTGGAGCAGCTAATGATACCATCCTTGGAAACTCATTCAAGTTCAGAATTGGTAAACAAACAGTGGATGTATGATGAGATTTTCGACCAACCAGTTGAGGTCATAGCTTACCCCTACAACTCTGATATTCATTTATGTAACTTAATTTATTGTTTTTGTTTATTTGAAATGATATCCTATATGCTGCCCGATATA
Organism: Echium plantagineum; assembly: GCA_003412495.2. Classification (NCBI taxonomy): domain Eukaryota; kingdom Viridiplantae; phylum Streptophyta; class Magnoliopsida; order Boraginales; family Boraginaceae; genus Echium; species Echium plantagineum. The sequence continues at coordinate 116,689 of QFAX02000583.1, forward strand.
TTCCAATTGCAATTGAATCATATTGCCAATTTGTGGCAAAAGCTAGTGCACAAATTTCTTGATCTCCAAGCTCACCTTTGTTATCTACTTACACCATAGGTTTATACATTTGCCAATGGCACTGCGAGATTAAGCTACCTCCATATCCCTGATGTTTATAGTTGAACTCATAAGTGATCACTGAACTTGTTGCTAAATGGTTGTTCGGTATCTTCATTTTCAAACAGGCTAGGTTTGGCACACCTTTGACCAAAAAAGCTCTTTATACTAGCGAAGAGGCTTTCATTGCAGCAATTGCTGCTGAAGCTGTTGCTTTGGCGAAGGCAGCTCTTGAGGTTGCCAAAGATGCAGCAATGATGGTCGACTTCTCTAACTCAATGGTTGCTAATACTAATCCTGCTGCCACTTCATATTCCACTAATCCTGCTGCCACCACATATTCGAAGAGTTCTGTATATGGTAGCAGCGGTCTAGGTCAACTTGCAGAAATAGGAAGACTAAGAGAATTAAAGTCTGCTGAAGTTAGCTTAGGAGAATCTCATACATCACACCACCCTCTATCGGACTCTGGTGATATAGAGCCGACTACTGAAGAACTTGAACTTCTTCAGACTGAACTTGAGAAGAGTATAGCTGTTAAATCAAGTCGTCAAACTGAAAGGAAAGCCAAAAGAAGGAAAGCAGCAGAGAAGGCAGCAGCTAATGTTTTGTCTATTAAATCTGGTTCCACAAGCCGGAAAAAGCGTTCTTCTGCACAAGATGTGGATTACTCTGACCCTCTGCGTTACTTAAGAGGAACAACCAGTAGTTCTAGGCTTCTTACTGCTTCTGAAGAACAACAGTTCTCTGAAGGAATTCAGGTAACACATTCTTAATGCATCCTTAAAGATTTAGATTGTGTGTAGTTAGGAGATTTTCTCTTTCTCAGTTTTTTGAGTTACGGAAAAAACGGGACTGTAGAATACTTGCCTAGTTTGCTTATGTTTAGAGAAATCTAAAGGGAGGACCTTTTTAAATTGTCTTGCTTTGGAAAAACTCTCTAGAACTGCTTTGTGTCTGCCCACCTCAGTTTTTCGCCTCTGGTCAAAACAAAGCAAACTGAGCCTTTTCCCATGAAGTGTGGTTGGCTCTTTAAAGAAAAGGAATTTTAAATGAAAATGGTGTAAGGTTTGGTAAAAATATAAGGTTATAAATTGGATAAACATTAGTCTTTGGAAGCATTTAAGCTCTTGTGTGGAATGAGATTTCTTTGGTTTCTGACTATGAATCTGCAAGCGGAGTTGTGGACATAAAAAAAGAGAACAGTCATCAACACTAAGGAGAAGGGTCTGGATATATAATACCCTATTTAGATTTTCGTAACGACAGAAATAACTCATGTATTTTAAGTTGTACCTCTCTTAGCTCAAATATGTTTCTTCGAATTACACACTATTGGCATTAGTAGTCTTGTATTACTGACTTGCTTATTTGAAATATGCTTTATCTTGGAATGAAATTTCATGAGCCCATATTTGCCATGTACTTTTGCTTTCAACTTTGCTACTGTTGACTTTTATGTTTAGTTGAGGCAGAGAAGCATGGATAACTTTATTCCCACCTAAGAAAGGTAGCGGGGAGGGGACGGTCAGATAGTAATAAGCAATCTTACTCCCATCAGACCTATGATATCTAGGAGGCTATTTCCGAATTGACCCAAGAGTGAACTGCAAACACTACCTACTATTTCACAGTACACTTTTTCAGAACGATTAAGAATTGTAGGTAGTGCGATGAGCCATTTTTATATATTCCCTTATATCGAAGAGCCAGAAAACATAAAATATTAGACTCCATAAGACACAGAATCAAGAGCATGGTCTGTATAGGAGTTTTTTTTTATTTGATTATGATGGAGTAATTTTCATGGGATTTGTAGTCGGGGAATACTATTTTACTCATTCATCAGAAATGTAATTCTGTCGGTTCTAGTTCGTCTCATCAATCAACATAAAAATTCCTGAGAAAAATATTATTATAATGCAGGGCCTATTGAAATTGGAAAGACTCCAGGATGAGCTTACCCAGCGTTGTGGCACACAACCCACTTTTGCTCAATGGGCTGCTGCAGCCGGTGTTGATCAAAAGACCCTCAGACAACGTTTAAATTATGGTATTCTTTGCAAAGACAAGATGATCAATAGCAATGTTAGACTTGTCATTTCCATTGCTAAAAATTATCAGGGATCTGGAATGAACCTCCAAGATTTGGTTCAGGTAGTTTGTTCATCCATCTTTGCATCTAAAATTGATAGAAACTTTATTTCCATCTAAACCAGGAAAACTTAATAAGTGTGATCTTATTGATTCTTGTTCATCTTTAGGAAGGATGTCGGGGTCTAGTAAGAGGTGCTGAGAAGTTTGATGCATCAAAAGGATTCAAGTTCTCGACCTATGCTCACTGGTGGATAAGACAATCAGTTCGAAAATCTCTTTCTGATCAATCCCGAACTATTAGACTCCCGGTAAATTGTCAACCAGAACAGCAGTTCTAATGTTCATTTCATCCTTAGAAATATAGAGGTTCCATTATTAAAAAATGCAATTCTTACATCTGATTTGTGATCATCCCTCTTTTGTTGTCTGTACCATACTGATGTTTAATTCTTTATGATTTTCAGTTCCACATGGTTGAGGCAACTTATAGAGTGAAAGAGGCGAGAAAGCACTTATTTACCGAAAATGGAAGACACCCTAATGATGAAGAAGTTGCGAAAGCAACGGGGCTCTCAATGAAGAGGCTTTCAGCTGTAATGCTCGCCCCTAAAGCTCCAAGATCACTTGATCAGAAAATAGGGATCAACCAAAACCTCAAACCTTCGGTGTGTTTCAAATTTATTTGCCTTCTAAATTTGAATTTGCATTTGATTGATCAAAATTTCGCGTCTGACTCGTGCATAAACTGTTCATTCCCCTCAGGAAGTTATATCGGATCCTGACGCTGAAACATCAGCAGATATATTGACCAAGCAGTTTATGAGGGACGACCTCGATAAGGTTCTTGACAGTTTAAAACCGAGGGAGAAGCAAGTCGTAAGGTGGCGATTTGGACTAGAGGATGGGAGAATGAAAACATTGCAAGAGATAGGGGAACTGATGGGGGTGAGCAGAGAGAGAATTAGACAGATTGAATCATGTGCATTTCGTAAACTGAAAAACAAAAAGAGAACCAAGCATTTGCAGCAGTATATAGTAGCATAGAGACCATCATTTTGGAAGACCACTAAATGAGGATATGTATAATGGATCATTTTGCCTTTCACATGTTTACATAGAAGTCTTAGGATACAAATGCATCACCATGTACGAGGATCCGCGCCAAGCATCCATAATGGTTAAATCGCCCAACTCAAAAGCCTATTTGACATCCCAACGATTTCTCATGTATCTATTTTTGTTACTAGTTCAGTTATACACATTTTGTTAAGAACCCCTTTATATAATTTGGTCCTTCACGACCACTTTTTATATTTAATAAATTTTATTTTAGTGGAGTAGTAACAATTCCTCAATATATGTCATAATAATATAAAATTAGTTTATGAGTTAATCGAATAGCCTAGTGGAAAAGGCTCTTGCTAATGATCAAAAGGTCCTGGGTTCGAAACTTAATATATCGCTAATTTATAAATATATATATATATAATTAGTTATATATTTTGTCACGTATCTAACAATATTAATGATCAAAGTTGAATTTTGTCATAAATGAATAGTTTTATATCCTGAAATGAAGGGCGTTATATTAAATGTTTTAGAATTGTGGGAAAAATTCACGTTGAAAAACAATAAATGATAAGTGGGTTGATTTTTTTAATATATTTTTTTGATGATTTTAGCATGAAATGAAAGTTGTTTGCTAATATAACTATGTGAAAATAAAATACTGTATTTGTCACCTTCAATTCATATACTAATGAATTTGGTGTTGGATTCCAATGTAAACACATGATTTAGGATGATCTATAAGGTTATATAACTAATTCGGGATAAATTTATAGGGCTATATTATTGTTTTCGAGGAATTCATAGGAGATTTCTTGTTTAACTTTTCAACTCCATAAAATATTTTTAAAAATTTCAAATTGTCCATGAAACAAATTTATTATTCTAATAACAATAATAATTTCGCAATTAACAACTAATTATAAGGTAAGCACATGTATTTGATTACGAAACTGATATTCAAATAAACTTATATATATGGGTTAATGACATAAAAGCTCATTGAATTTTGCTAAATTTTCTGTTCCGATCATCCTCTTTTTAAAGTGAGTGTTTTGGATCACTCAATTGCATTTTTTCGATAAAATTCGATCACTGCGCCATTTTAATAGATTTTGGGTCATTTAGTAAGTTTTTAACAAGGGTATTTATGTCCTTTCACAATATTAGACATTAAATCAACATTAAATCATCTTCTTCCCCACACTACCCCTACCCCAACCACTACCCCACCGACTTCTAACCGGATTTGCCCCCTCCCCCCACCACCTCCACCGCCTGCTTTGATTTTTTTAAATTAATAATCCAAAAATACAGGTTCGTTGGGCATCAATTAGAAGCAATGCTTTTATATTCTGCAATTTCATGTTCACACTTTCAACAGTACTGCTCATGCTAATGTTAATGTGAGTATACCTGCTAATACACTTACCCCTTCCTTTTCATAAACAAATGTCTTCTCCTTTTCATTATGATTAGAAATTGAAACAATAGCCCTTATGTAGTATTCTAGAATTAGTAATGATGTAAGTGAGGTTTTAAGCTGTATCATCAAATCATATATCAGTGAATTATTGAGATATTACTGTTCACATCATAATGCTTTGATTATGTAGTTTTACCAGGCATATATTTTTTGATTTAGTATCTAAATATCTAGTAAGTATTTATGTTTGTATTAGTCTTGGCAGTGGGTAAAATTGAAAATGTTGAATTTTATTTTCGCATGTACATAGCTCATTGAAACTTAAATTTCTAATATATACATAAAATGTTAACAAATTAATTATATCAGTTAGATTCAGTGTTTTAGTGTTCAATTGAAGTTATATGACAGATGTGTCCCTAAGACACTCAGAAGAGATAACAAATGCCTAGCACCTTAATCTCACATGTTGCCTTGCCACCAAGCAACTCCAGATGTGTTGATCACAACACCAGACGAATAGTAAACAGAAAAACTATTCTCCGTAACTGTGACAGAAGTGCCCCAAACCGACACCAAAAGAATAGACGACGCCCACCATCTCCATCCATACTGCCATGTCACCGTGCTAGCCCGCAAATCAGAATAGATCAAATGGTAGGTCCAAACGTCGTTGAACCTCCCCCTTCGGAATCTTCTCCATCGGTTGTTGATGTCCCGGGCTGACCACATCAACACCACATGAAGAACCAGATCGGGAACTAGTGTATACCAAAGCATGCCTACTTTCTATCCCACTAGTGTGTACACATAACATGTACTCATCCCCTTCAGACGTTGTACCAAGTAATCCCTCCAACCTCTGATCATCAGAACCTTGAAGTGAAGAAACTTCCTCTCCAATGGTATCCTGTCATTGAATAGACCCAGTACCAGCAACAGATGACCCATGAGGATCGAATTCCTTTGCAACCAGGAAAGCAAATACCAACTCATCCTCATAGTCGTACCTTTCATAAGGTACCCAGCAGTAACTCTCTCAGGACATTCTAGAGTTACCTTGTGATGTTGCATTGAAGCTCTTGAAGCCTCTTAAGTAATTGCCTCTGAAATTGATCGAGAAGTGCCTCCTCCGACTCACTAATAACTCCAGACTCTCTCTGCTCCACCTGCTTCCTAACACCACAACAATCTGACTCAAAAGACGCCCTACCCTGTAAAACATACAAGGTTCCACGTCTCACACCTTTCAGAATCACGCTCATGAATCAAGGACCAACACATCGGTGTAAAATGTGTCATCCACTGCAACAAGGGTCATGTCCTCTTCGTGATGCGTACTATCGTTGGCAATCGCGACAATACCACCCCGAGACCCTTTTTCTGTTGCTGCCTCCTCTTGGGACATACCAGACCCAACTCCATATGCATGCTGTAGCACTCACTGTTGATTATCATGGGGTTGCAAGACACAATGAAATACAATAGTTCATATGTCATACAACCCTAATTCATTGATCGTTAGAACTTACACAATGAAACTAGCTCATAGAAGTATATGTTTAAAGGTAGTGTGAATATGCTACAAATAACATATAAAAGAGTAGTGCTACAAAGTTATACCTTTGAAGCGTGAGCGGAAGCTATGTCAATCTTTAAGCGATTATCCCCACACCTTGCTCCTTTGCTTTCTCTTGGAGAAATGTCTATCACCAAGGTGATATGAAACTACTATGAAATAGTCCACACCAATACCTTAGATAGCAATAAGACACACTTGGACTAGTGTGTGTTATTGAGGAGTATGTAGTCTTTACTACTATAGCAAAAAATGTAGAACTAGTTCTACACTCTACACTTAGAGTTTTGCTAGAGGGTTGAGGTTGAAGATGAAGTGTGTTTGTTTGTGTTCTCTAGCAAGAGATGTGCAAGACTTAGATTGATTTCTTCACATTCAATATCATCTTATGATATAGAATGGATGATGAAACATATTGCACACTAAACAAACACATTAACCATCCATATGGTTAATGCCTCTTGGTCCATGGAAGATGCTCTTACAAGAGTTCTTCCCAAGGGATACAAAGCCTTCCCAAGGCATAAAGTAGCCACCAAGATGTCAACTCCTCGTAATGATGAGATTAGTTAATTAATCTTAATTAATTAATTAAATCATATCTTGTTTAATTAATTCATTAATTAATTAAATTATTTCAATAAATGATAATATATAAATATATATCTCACATATATATATACATAAACCCTAAATAGTGCGTCCGGAACTAATTCCGGGCGCACCATCGGTTCGGTCGGGACACGATCTCGATCGAACCGAAATTCCTCAATATGGACCAAATCCCTTATTCACTTTCGGGTCACTACTCGAAAGTATCTTCGGTAATTGTTATGTGTGTGACCTCATAGCCCGAGTAACGAAAGCATCGGGATTCAACGTATAAGACCGTATACTCGAATCCCGAAGATCATCGTGAGAGCCTAGTCTGCCATTCGATGACCCCCGGCATTATCTCGGGTGAGACTACTGATAGTTCAGATAACTATCGGCTGTTGAACCGTATATATAGATGATATAGTTCACGGGCACCAATTGAGGAAATTGACACATCAATTTCTAACACTCACCCATCAGAACTATGTGAGGATTACCTACTATGGAGGGCATAATAACCTGATCCAGAAACTCAGAGACGGAAACTATTTTCCCCTAGTGAAGTTTTCGACTTCCATGCTTTCACCACCCATCTTCAATAATCAGAATCACCACAACTAGCTCTGATACCAATTTGTTATAACGGATGCAAAATTCGATCGGCTAATTAGATGAACAGCGTAGAAACAGGAATTATGTAAAGCGACAGAAAGTAAATAACACCAGATTTAGGTGGTATCCCTAACAATGTGTTAGGACTAATCCACGGGCAGAGCCTCAGAAATTTCACTATATGGGTTGGAACAAATTACAGATTCAGATGATCAATCAGATCTCAGATTCATATGATCGATATGATCTCAGAGGAATAGAAAACAGGAAATCTATTCTATGTATTTTAGTCTCATAGACCTCAGAGCAATAGGAACTAGGAAACCTATTCTCTGAGTCTTATTTTAGTCTCATACTCTTGCAAGTCTAACCTATTGAACAAGTCTCCTATATATAGACAATCAGTAAAACCTAACTAAACTAGGAGAAGCGAGCCCTAAGCCCACTCGGATTTGCGCCAGCCCACGCGCCTTCAGCTTGGATCGGGACTTGGCAAGTACCGACCAAGTCCCGATGAAGTTCCAATCGCTCTCGTACACGATTTCGGTACATGGTGAAGTCCCGACCAAGTACCGATCAAACTCCGATCAGCCTCGTACCAGATTTCGAGACTTGGGATCGGAACTGGCCAAGTTCCGACCCAAGTACCGATCGCCTGCTGATTTAAGGCATTAAAGGATATTCCAACAAGATGTATAAATATGGCAACACTGAAATAGATGAATGGATCATAGGAGAAGTTGTATGCTGTAATTTTTTTAACATTTATCTTTCAGAGGGGCAGACTCACATAATGTATAAATGTACAAAAGTGAAGCCAAACAAACTGAATAAGATGTTACAATTTCATCATATATGCTTTTAACACACATGTCATTCAACTTTTATATGAGTCACATAACATAATTTAAATTGAGATTTTTCAAGCGGATCATTTAACCTGCTGGCATTCATGGTATTCAACTTTTATCTCGGTCATATAATATAATGTAATTCAATGATACTATATATGCAATTATTTTAAAGCAATAGCATAAGATATTATATTGATATCAGATAAATCTTAATACAGTTACACATATATAATGTTTACACAGGGGTCTTGGATAGTGGCATTTATATAAGTTAATTTCATTGTACTATGATAAAATAAGAAGATAAGATGTATATTAAGACATTAGAATGACCTGAAATACACATTAAGACAGTCACACATGAATCACATTTAGAGAGAAGCATACTAATTTGGTAGTCATAGAGGCATTATTATGATAAAGTAATAACATGAGATGTTACCTTTAGCGATATGAAGATAAAGGTGCATGAGAAATTTAATCTATTTGAAAAGGATAAGAATTTTGATGTATTAACTTGAGATAACAAACAATGTACATTGGATTAGAAAATATAATACATTTAATTTTAGAGATAATGAAGCCAAAATTGAATATTGAGGGAATGAATATTCTGCAACATCATTCCATTGAAACATATAAGTGAGGGGCCAAAATTAAGAATGGAAGGGAATAAATGTTATGCAAAATCATCTCATCTAAACATATAAGTATTTAAAATGTTAATAGAAATATATGGCAATTTTTTCTTTTTTCTAAATATATAAAGTAAGATAAATACATGTAAAGATAGAATTTTGTTACTATGTACCTAGATATTTGGAATTTGCAATTTTGAGATCACAACTCATAGGCACAAATTGGATATTTGAATGTAACACTTCTTTCTTTTTTCCAGTATAGTTAGACATATAAGTTATCTTAGAGCTGTTTTTTCTAATACTTCACTATAGATAACATTTCTTGTATATTGTGTAGTTGGATAATTCCAAGTGGGAGGGATTATCAAAACTTTCACATTTTGTCCTGTTTTTGTTCTAGATAAAGCTACATATAACTATTCATGTGTAAAAACTGGTTAGCAAAGGTAAATTCCTATATAGTCTAGCGTTTGGCATTGGGATTTATTAATAGTCATTGCAAAGCATAATCTTACAGGTATTTGTCTTCTAACGAACGGTATTGAGTATTTGTTGTTTAAAGGATTTGGTTCTATTGGTATGCGAGGTATCCACACATGCTTGCCTATAAATTGTCCTCATGCAATCACAACACCAGTTAGATTAGGCAATAAATACTTACATATTAATCTTGATCTGTTACATAATACTTCTACGGGATTTATATTTCTCAGTAATATTATGAGACTGTTGACTTTGAGTAATAATTTATGTCGTGGAAGACCTTTAGGTTCAAGGCTGTTTAAATAATCTATAGTCTCTTTGGTTTGCAAGATTTTTTGCTCGGTCATCACTAATATAGAGTAATTCATTACCAGCTATTCTTTGAATTGACCTGAAATTAATGTCGCCAACATGTTCATTTTTTGGCAGAGTATTACTCGTTTCATCATTTTAAATGGATCTTTTTCAAAGAATGTTAAATCAGGATATACAGTGGAAATAAGTGTTTCAATGGATTATTCTAGATCAGTATAAAGGATGACCATAGGTTTAGGAATTTCAACTTCACCTTTAACATTTGTTGGTTCTATACCATCTCCTATTCGCATGAAGTAATCAATAAAGACTAGATCGAATCTAACACACATATTTTCTGTTAGTTGAATTTTGATAAAGTGTTCCCAAAGGGAGGAAGTAATAGTGCTGTTATCGAGCCGAGTCGGTCCGAGTCCAGTTATAACCGAACCGGCTCGGTTGAGAACCGAGTAAACCCGATACCCGACTCGATAACAATTCGAGTAAGAACCGAGAGCCGAAATCGGCTCGAAATCTCTTATTTTCAACGAAGACCCGACTCGGGACCGGTCTGGAGTCGAGTACCCGAATCGATACTCAATTGGACTCGGTACTCGATTCAAACTCGAAATCCGCTTGTATTGTTCATGACAATTGATATAGAAACATTATCAATTAATCCTTAAACCAAGTAACCAATATTCATAAAATAGATTAACACACCAAAAGAGACTTGTGTTTATCAATTCAATGTTACAAACCAAAAGCTAACTACATAATATTTCAAATAAGTAATTAAAATACTCCAATTTCAACCAAAATGCAAGCAACAAGCGGATGTATATCTTAGAACCAAAACACTCCAGTTTCAACCAAAATGAAAGCAACTTCAATTCGTTTTCGAAGCAACAGTAGGTTCCTGCTATAAAAAACAATAAAACCAAAGTTAGGTGATTGTAACATAACATCCAACACAATAACACGATGCAAAAATAGTAACTTGGTCAGTTTAATATATTATTCATGAAGAGAATATATTTACCAATGTTAATTGAGAAAAATCGCACTCCAATCTTTCTTCCTCGTCACCTTCCTCCATCTAAATAAATCATTTAAATATGTCAGAGAAAATAAAAGTATAAATCGAGTGACACAATGAAGGCAATTATGTATAATACATTTTCCTCTCTTGATATCATACAACTCTTTCACCCAATCACTTCCACAAAGAAGCATCTCTACTGTTGAAATTTTCATCGATGCTCTCTTTGGGTCTATAATTCTCTTTCCAGCACTAAAAGTTGCTTCCGAAGCTATAGTTGTTATAGGAATAGAAAGAATATCTTTAGCCAATTTACTAAGAACCGGATACTTTAGTTCATTAATCATCCACCATTGCAATACGTCGAATTTTTGTCCAACCGGCACCTTGAGGACACTATCATCGAGATAAAAATCCAAATCAGATTTTGTATTATCAACATTCTGGACAGTGCTCAAATACCTCTCAAAACTTTTCTTCCCTTTTCCAAACTTCTCTTCACTTTCAACAGATTTATTTATATCTTGTTGGCCTACATCTCTTTTTTTGTATATATTTTCATATTCCGTGAATAAACGCAACAAGCTGTTTGAGAGACGCTCCTTATTTTTGGGTGCATCTACACCATATATAGAAGGATAAACTCAATCGATAAACACCATTTTGTACCTATAAAAAATATATTAGCCAATGTAAGATACACTCAAACTGTAAACAAGAGCGAAAATAAGATGGATATGAAAACTGAAGTATAGGCTCAAGCTGATAATACAAAATTTATGATTGATAACCAGCACACTCAAGCTGAATCCTCTATTGAACCAAAAGTATGATTCTTTTTTTTCATAATTTGAACTTCAAAGTTTATGCCTCCCAAACTCATATGTTCAGAAACAGAAACATTGACAACTACACATCATGGTCCGAATGGATTCCAAATTTGTTCAACACTTGCACCTAGAGTAAGGTCTGAGGTAGGGAGAATACACAATGTGATCTAATTAACTTAACTAATAACAAGTAGTTGCAAAATCAGTGCATTTCTAAAAATCTACTACATAACAGAAGATTAAGTAATATACTTTACAGCAGCCCATATTGCATTATCAATAAAAACTACAAAAAGATAAAGAGCAATGTTCACCTTGGATCAAGGAATGCACCAATCGCCAATAATATATCACATTGAGCCCAATACTTATCGTATTTATGCTTCATTTCCGCAGCCATGAGCTCCAAGTGAGGCTTATCATTTTCTTCAATGCTCTCATCCAATAGAACTTTAACTCTAAAAAGTTCAGAAAGAAATAAGTTAACAGTTGGATAATAGGAACCACTAATGACTTTGGTAACATCTGCAAACACTTCTAAGAATCTACATATGTCCTCCACTTTATCCCAATCCGAATGACTTGGCAAATAATGTAAAAATCCAAAATTTTCTCCCGCATATCTTAGCCAAACAGATTTATAAGAACATGCCGTGGACAACATTAACCAAGTTGAGTTCCATCTTGTTTATCCAACACCTGCATCCTCCCTTCAAGATTCAAACTTTTAATAATCTTGAGAAACTCTTTGCATCTTTTTTCAAAGGATATTAAGTACTTCACCCCGGCTCTTATCTTGTCGATTATCTCCTTGATTACCTCAAGACCGTCTTGGGCTAACAAATTCAATATATGAGCACAACAACGGACGTGAAATAACTGTCCACCAAGCACTAAACGTTTCTTACTAGTAAAATCTTCCTTCAATCTTCCTATGCACTTGTCATTTGCAGACGCATTGCCAACGGTGATAGAGACAACCTTATCTTTAATACGCCAAGTATCCATCACTTTCATAAGCTTCTTAGCTAGTACCTCTCCTGTATGAGGTGGAGGTACATTGATGAATGTTAAAACCCTTTTGTGCAATTGCCATTTAGAATCAATATAATGTGTCGTGACCACCATATAACCAATCTTCTGTTCCCCTGACCACCATAAATCTGTTGTTAAACTAATTTTACTCACTTTTGACAAGATTGCTTTCATCTTAACTTTCTCGCCTTCATAGAAAGATTCACAATCTTTTTTGACGGTATGCCTAGTTATTCTCTTGTACCATGGATATATTTCAGTAAGGAATTTGTTGAAAATGACACCTTCGAACCGTGTACAAGGATATTCATGTCCTAAAATCATATGAGCTGCAAGCTCTCGCACCTTGGCATGATTATATTTCCATGTTGTTGCTGTCGGACTGTTTCCATCACCAAAAGAATTTGCACCAATTATGGTTTGAGTTTGTCTTACATTCCGATTCAAACTCGCCTGCTTCATCCGACATTTCGTCAAATGTTTCTTTGCTGATGAGGTACTCTGACTTTTACTATCAACCAACAATTTTGCTCCGCACCAGTTACATTTTCGCTTAATAGTACCATCCGGCAGAGTCACAATTGTCATCTCTTTATGAATTATGGATGTTTTTTTTCTACCACCTTTTCCATAAGCATTCTTTAAGGGATCATCATCTAAATTTTCATCATTTTGAGATGGTTCACCACCATCGGATGGATGGACAACATTAGTACCTCCCGTATCATACGTAGTCTGCCCGGTCTGCATAACATTTTCAGAATCAACGAAATCAATATGCTTGCCCTTCTCAAGTTCTCCAATCATCTCTTCATCGCCAAATTGGTCTTCCAAGTCCATTGGTGTCACTGAAGATTGATACAGTCAAATTTTCGATATATATCTACAAGTGTTCTAAAACATTTTTCATCATTTTAAGCATACAATTCCATTAAAACATTGAATTTTCGAACAAAATAAACTAAACTTAGGATTATTTTTATTGAATATATATGTAAAGCTTTCTGAAAATCTTTGTATTTTTAAAAGTTAACGCATACCCATTATTGTAGTGGTTGCATTTTCGACAAAAGGAAGCTAAAGTTAAGATTTTTTTTGAATATATATGTTACTCGTAATTATTTTTAAAAATCTTGACATTTTTCAGAATTTAACGCATACCCATTGCTGAAAGCATTGGATTTTCCATCAAAATAAGCTAAAGTTAGGATTTTTTCAATATATGTTTGAAGTATTCATTGGAGAAACACATGAATTTGTAGTTTACTAATTGCATAATATATATATAATAAAAAGAAGAAAAGATTACCTTAATATTATTGTTAATTAGTAGACCCCTCCTTGGAAATAAGTGAAAGAACAAAGAAAGTTTTGGTAGTTTATGAAGCTCTGCCTCCAGAATCCACATATAATAACGTTTATGTTTGCTTGTTGAAGTCAAAATGTCTAATAATTTAATACTGAAGTCCAAAGGCCTAATAATTTAATACTGAAGTCAAAAAGTCTATTAATTTAATAAAGATTCCCGAGCCGGTCCCGGGTATTACCCGAATCGGTTTCGATTTTGATGTTGGAATCGAAATCGGGTACCGTCACATTTCGAGCCGTGTTTCGGACTGGGTTCCCGAGGCGGGTACCGAGGCGGGTCTCGGGTAACCCGGCCCGTGAACAGCACTAGCAAATAATAATACTTGCTTGTATTTGTTCAGTTCGACCTTTACCTTTGACAACAAGCAGCACCTAACGGAAATCTCCTCCGAATACCATCAATTTACCACCAAATGGCTCACCACAATCACAGATATCTTTTAAGAGAACATCTAATGCATGGATGATTGTTTGATGGGCCAAAGGAGCTTCGTCCCAAATGATTATTTCGGAAGTTCTTATTAGGTCAGCATCACTGCTTTGTTTCTTTATCTGGCATTTTAGGCCTTCCTCTACATCAATTGGGATTTTAAAACGAGAATGGGCAGTTCAGCCTCCCAAAAAACCTGATGCAGCTATACCTGATGATGCTACTATGAGTGCTACAAATCCCTTTGATCTAATGTGAGCCAATAATACTATATACAAGAAACTTTTGTTTGTGCCTCCTGGATCGTCGATGAAATATAAGCTAGTTTCATTCATCATTGTTTTTTCAAGTATTGTGTCAAATGCATATCTCTGTTTGGAGTTGAGTAGATTTAAGGAATGCAAATTTGTTTCTGGTACTGGAATGTTCATTTCTGCAGCTATCTCTCGAGCGTACCGTTCAAAATCTAATGGTTTAGAATTAAAAGAGACCTAACGAAAGTCATTGACATCCCGTCCCAATGACTCAAGATTGTCATTTATACCTTGTAACACGTTACACTGCAATTCGTAATCTGTAAATTTCAATTGAAGTTGGGATCGTCTGAAATCCTCCGCCATATGTTCATAATACTCCTGAAATAATTTCCTTGCTTTAGCAGGCCTGCAATAATGCAACAAAGTAGCAAAGAGCCTGCGGAGTTCAGCAGACATCTTATACATGGATGCCTCTTGCATGGTTCGGTCGATGTCATTGTCATTGTGTAGCAATCCTCTTTTTAATGCTGCTTCTTGAAAGCTATCACATATTACACAATTAACTGTCAATAGGTCATCAAATGATGTAGCGCAACGGACATTACTTAGTAGAATCCTCAAATAGTATCGATCGTTTTCAACTGGATTTACAACTGCTAATCTCCCAACAACATGCATTTTCTTCCTTCGCATCCATCTTCTAACTTGGGCATCCCAAAAATAGTGTTTCGGAAATTCTTTATACAAAAGATTTAAGTTTTTGCAACAGTATCCTCTCCGTTAATCCTGAAAAATTCAGTGAGCATACTCCTTTTGAGACGAGCATCATCTAACAATTTCTCTAAATCTGCATCATCTTCGAATGCAATAGTCTGAAAGTTGGGCGTGTGGACTTGTAACTATAACACTGGTGGATACATGTGATTCAATGGAAAACCATATATTCGCCATACAGCCTCAACTAGAGATACCCACCGGCCTCGATTTCATTAACGCCGGCCTCAGGTGATATACGGAACATGACTTTGTCATGTCCTTTGTGAACATACTTATATAAGTACTTCACAAAGGATAATTAAAAAGTGGGCATGTGGAAGTCCTTTTTTTGGAATTCAACTACATACATAATTGAAGCAACAAATCTGGTCGATTGTGAGCTTCCTCTCGCGGATGCAAAAGCTCCTTGATTTATGGCCAATTGGGGTTACAAGTCATTGTGAGAATTAAGTTAGGCTTTCCATGTTCTTGAACCAGCGCCATAGAGTCTAGATAGATATTTTTTAAATCTCTTGGTCCTCCAATAAAAGTTGCTGGTAGATAGACCATTTTCCCAATTTTATCCCTTTTTGGAATACCGGCAACAACACTATCAATCAACCCCCTGGTAGTATTCTATTCACATCTTCTTTTGACATGAACGATGAATTAATATGATTACCTAAAATGCCTAATTATCAAATTAACATAACTAAATGCAACTTTGGAAGCAGACTCATACAATTACTACAACCTAAATTAAAGAGTAGTTAATTTTCTTACCAAACAATGCAACCTTGGAAGCGGACTCATAGAATAACTACAACCTAAATTGAATAGTAGTTAATTTTCTTACCAAACAATTACTAATAAATCAGTTGGCTAAACATATCTAAATATTAGCCAAACATACCAACCTATCAACTGAAGGATAAATTGATATAATTACCTAAAATACCTAATTATCAAACTAACATAACCTAAAATGTACATGGACAAAGAAGTGGGAATGATGAAATCAAGAACCTTAATTGTCAGTAAATTGAGGCGCACGCGAAAATTGAGAAAATCGTAGCTTTGAAAAAAGAGAAGACAAACTAAGCAAAGTAATCATCGTTAACACAAAAGAGATATGGGCACCTTAAAGAACCAATAGGTGTTGTTCTTGAGTAGGGTAGCAACAAATTAACGAAAGAGATTGTAACGCCCCGCCCCCTAACCTGGTCGGAACGTTATATGATTTGATAGATACTACTCATACCATAAAGATGCATTTTCTTTTCGGTGGCCCAACTCATAAGAACTCTAAAGTTAACCGTGCTTGACTTGGGATAATTCTGGGATGGGTGACCCACTAGGAAGTGTCCTGGTGAGCACGTGAGTGAGGACAAAACGTGCTGGAAAGACCCGTGATGGTTTGTGAGGCCAGTCCATCAAATCAAAAAACCTTCCGACCCGGTGTTTCGGGGCGGGGTGTTACGGAGAGATAGATGGAGAAGAAGAATCAAGAATGCTTATTTCAGTCGATAATGGAAAGATGGAAAGAAAGCTTCTGGAGAATGCTGCGTCATCGAAAGAAGGGATAAAATTTCAACCGTTGGATTATTCTTGAGATGATCAATTTTGACCGTTCGATTATGTCTGAGATGGTTACACCAACTCACGCGCCACAAAATTTATAGACGAAATGAGTGTGGCGCACGTGCCATTTCCCCTTTATATACTTCAAAAGAGTTTTTTTTTTTTTGGTAATAAGCGATGAATTTCATTAAAGAAATGAAAAAAAAATAATAATTACAAACCTATACAACTATGGACCAGAGTCCAGCTGATGATAAAATAACCAACAAAATCTCAAATAAATTCTTAAATCCAACATGGATTAAGAGTTTGGCCCAATCCTATCATCAGTTAAAGTCTCAGGTAGAAAACCCTGGACTATAGCTATTACACCTTAACTTCATTAAACCTAACACCACTACCAATTAAGCATAAACTTTCTAGCAGCCGTGAAAGTCGAAAATGGCGAGCTGCTTGTTCAGATTCTTGGAGGCTGGATGGATTTAAGGAGATTAGGGGCTGAATCGAAGGTTTCCAGGTAAAAGGTTCCAAAACATACAATTTCTTTTGGAGTTCTTATATTTTCACCTTGAATCTTTCGATTCCTTTGATGCCATGTGTCCCACAAGCATATAATCCATCTCTTAAATAAATCAGGAGGAAGCTTTTTCCTGTACCTTTCACATAGATCCTGAAAGTTGGTATAATTTGTTGTGTCCCTGCTAATGCCTAGATGAAAACACACTTCCTTTGTAAAAATGCAATTATTAAGCACATGAAGTATGTCTCCGTTTTGACTATCACAAAAGCAACACATTTCTGAAATCTGTATTTTCCTTTTGACCAGATTTGTTGTTGTTGGTAATTTATCTCTGATTGCCCCATGTAAAAAATGTCTGATTTTCGGTGGAATTTTTAGTTGCCATAAGTTCTTGTAGAAGCTTGTATTCTGGATATTGCTTGATATATGCTGAGCTTGATTGCTTCGATTATGTCGCACGAACTCGTATGCGCCCTTAACTGTGAATTTGCCATCTTTACTCTGTGTCCACTTCGGTACATCCGAAGTACTTAGATCTGGAATTGGCATGTCTAGTATAGCCTCTGAATCTACAGTATAAAATATGCTTCTAATCAGTGAAACTTTCCATACCTCCATATCTGTGTCAATTAGATCTTTGACTCTTAACTGACTCATATCTGGATTTGTTGGTGTGATAATTTTCCTGATATCTCCCTGAACAACCCAACTGTGCTCCAAAATGGGAATTGACTCCCCATTGCCCATTATCCAAC
Source organism: Echium plantagineum (assembly GCA_003412495.2). NCBI lineage: Eukaryota > Viridiplantae > Streptophyta > Magnoliopsida > Boraginales > Boraginaceae > Echium > Echium plantagineum. The sequence goes on from QFAX02000583.1 coordinate 135,013, forward strand.
TGATGCCTTGTTTTAATGTGTCCCTTACAGATAAGATACTGCGCCAGGTGTAGCTGGGGTTAACACCAAGTTGTGCCGACCAGTAGTCTCCTGCCGGGAAATATCGAGCCTTATAGACCTTTGCCAGTGGACTTTCTAGGTTCGTGATGAGTCGCCAGGCTTGTTTACATAACAAAGCCGTGTTGAAATCCTCGGCATCTCTGAAACCCAAACCACCCATATCCTTTGGATCACAAAGTGAAGACCAAGAAGACCAATGTATTTTCCTTTTATTGTTGTCCGATCCCCACCAAAAGTTAGCTAGAATAGAATTTATTTTCGCACATGTATTTTTTGGTAGCCTAAAACATTGCATTATGTAAGTGGGGACGGACTGTAACACTGAAGTAAGAAACACCTCTTTACCTGCTTTCGATAATAGTCTTGGCTTCCAACTTGTCACCTTGGTTTTCACTCTATTAATGACAGATTGGAATACCTCTTTTTTGGAAGAGCCAATGGTGGTAGGTAGGCCAAGATAGTTACCGTGCGAGGTAGCTTCCGGCATTCCTAGAATGTCGCAGATTGCATTCCTGGTAGCTTGTTCCACATTCGGGCTAAATAGGACATTGGATTTCTGGACACTCACAAGCTGTCCAGACCAATGTTCATATTTATTCAAAATATGCTTGATTATTGTTGCCTCATTTGTAGTAGCCTTCCCTAGTAATAAGGTATCATCTGCAAACATCAGATGGGACAAAGGAGTTGCTCCTGGTCCCAGAGAAATCCCTGATAAGTGACCAAGCTGAACTGCCTCATTGATTAGTGCAATCAAACCTTCTGCACAAATAATGAAGAGATAAGGTGACAAAGGGTCTCCTTGTCTTAAGCCCCGTCCGGGTTTGATATATCCCACTTGTTCCCCATTGATTAATAGGGAATAGGTAACAGATTCCACGTAGGTCATAATCATAGAAATCCACTTTGGGCTGAAACTCAAGACCTTCATCATGGCCTTGAGGAAAGACCATTCTATTCTATCATAAGCTTTAACCATATCCAGTTTGATAGACATAAACCCTCGCTTACCCGTCTTACGGTTCTTGATAATGTGGTGTGCTTCAAAAGCCATCAAGATGTTGTCCGTAATAAGTCTATTCGGGACAAAAGCACTTTGTGTACTCGAAATGACTTTGGGCAAATAATCTTTTAGCCTCATTGCAATGCATTTGGCAATAATCTTTGCCGAGGTGTTGCAAAGTGCAATTGGCCTGAATTGAGACATATTCACTGGCCTTTCCACCTTAGGAATCAAAGAGATAAAGGTAACATTGAATTTCCTAAGAAATTTACCATAATTGAGAAAATTTAGTACCATTCCTGTGAGATCCGAACCAACAGTAGGCCAATAATGTTGGAAAAACTTTGCAGACATACCATCTGGGCCTGGAGCCTTAGCTCCCTTCATTGACAAGGTACATTTACGTACCTCTTCCTCCGTGAAATTAGCATCCATTTTGGCTATATCCTCTCGAGAAAAAGGGGTCACCCCCAACTCCGATAGCCTAAAAGAGTCTGCTCCCGTTTGTGAAGTAAACAACTTCACGTAGAAATTCTCAGCCAAATTATGTAAGCCCTCCCTTGTCATAACCCATTGCCCTGTATCATCTTGCAGTGATGTGATAGCTTTACTTTTGCCACGCTGAGCAGAGATGGCATGAAAAAAGGCAGTATTCCTGTCTCCTTTAACCCTCCAGAAAACTTTAGAACGTTGACACCAGTAGATGTCATCCAGTTCTTGCAGTTTATCTATTTCTTTAGCAAGGACTATAGCTTCTCTCTTGGAGCTATCTGTGATAGTGCCTTGCTGAAGAAAATCAAGTTGTTGTTGTTTATCTCTGATAGAATTCTTCACATTTCCTAGGCTGGACCGTTTCCAGTCTAGTAAGTTAAGTCTAGACTGACGGATACCATTCAGAAGCCTTAGACTCGGATCTGTATCAGTGACCGAATCCCATGCCTTTTGAATGACTTCCGAACTTTCTTTATACAGGCACCAGTCTTCCTCAAACCTGAATATAGCTTTGTGTTTGCCTTGCCAATGAACTTGTTCCCCCACGGACAGAATAAGGGGGAGGTGATCCGATGTATAAGTCGAACCATGAAGTAAGGAGAAGTTAGGAAATAAATCCTTCCAGCTATTCGTAGCCAAACCCCTATCTAGCCGTGCCCTTGTTGAATTAGGAGAAATAAAGTTGTTGCACCAGGTATACGGAAAACCAGAATATCCAATATCAAAAAGCCCACAGTCACGAACTACTTGGTGGAAATTTTCCATTTGCCAATTAGGTCGTTAACGACGGTGGGATACATTTTCAGAATTGCATAAAATTTCATTAAAATCCCCTATGAATAAAGTGGGAAGAACAGAAGAAGAACTTAAAAAACGCATAAGGTCCCATGAAAACTTCCTATTACATACTTCGTGATGACCATAGAACCCTATCAATCTCCAAGAGCAGCCGTCCTTAGATATTGTTGACTCGATGTGATGAGTAGAGTAAGAAATAACTTGTACTTCCATGTCTCTTGGCCAAAGCAAAGCTAAGCCTCCTTTGCGCCCTCGAGCATCAACAGTAAAGCATTCGGCCTCTTAATCTTGTGTTTGATGTGATTCCACTCGTGAGTATGTTGTTGGAATATCCCGGGGTTGCAAGACACAATGAACTACGATAGTTCATATGTCTAGAAAACCCTAATTCGTTGATCGTTAGAACTTACACAATGAAACTAGCTCATAGAAGTATATGTTTAATGGTAGTGTGAATATGCTACAAATAACATATAAAAGAGTAGTGCTACAAAGTTATACCTTTGAAGCGTGAGCGGAAGCTATGTCAATCTTTAAGCGCTTATCCCCACACCTTGCTCCTTTGCCTTCTCTTGGAGAAATGTCTATCACCAAGGTGATATGAAACTACTATGAAATAGTCCACACCAATACCTTAGATAGCAATAAGACACACTTGGACTAGTGTGTGTTATTGAGGAGTATGTAGTCTTTACTACTATAGCAAACTATAGAACAATTTCTATACTCTAAACTTAGAGTTTTGCTAGAGGGTTGAGGTTGAAGATGAAGTGTGTTTGTTTGTGTTCTTGTGTTCTCTAGCAAGAGATATGCAAGACTTAGATTGATGTTCTACCCATTCTATATCATCTTATGATATAGAATGGATGATGAAACACATTATACACTAAACAAACACATTAACCATCCATATGGTTAATGCCTCTTGGTCCATGGAAGATTCTCTTACAAGAGTTCTTCCCAAGACTTACAAAGCCTTCCCAAGGCATAAAGTAGCCACCAAGATGTCAACCATTCATGATGATGGAATTAATTAATCTTAATTAATTAATTAAATCATATCTTATTTAATTAATTCATTAATTAATTAAATCATTTCAATAAATGATAATATATATATATATATCTCACATATATATATATATACATAAACCCCAAATGGTGTGTCCGGAACCAATTCCGGGCGCACCATCGGTTCGGTCGGGACACGATCTCGATCGAACCGAAATTCCTCAATATGGATCAAATCCCTTATTCACTTTCGGGTCACTACTCGAAAGTATCTTTGGTAATTGTTACGTGTGTGACCTCATAGCCCGAGTAACGAAGGCATCGGGATTCAACGTATAAGACCGTATACACGAATCCCGAAGATCATCGAGAGAGCCTAGTCTGCCATTCGATGACCCCCGGCATTATCTCGGGTGAGACTACTGATAGTTCAGATAACTATCGGTTGTTGAACCGTATATATAGATGATATAGTTCACGGGCACTAATTGAGGAAATTGACACATCAATTTCCAACACTCCCACTTGCCCTTGGACTATTACCAATGTCTTGGATGTACACTTGCATCCTTGTCACATGATTCCCTTTGTCCTCGGTTTTCGTCATAGGCTAAAGCAAGAAAGCGTGTCGCCAACTCCTATGACATAATTTCTCGGAACACGAGATAGTCTCACTCCCGTTCATAACGGGTGAATTCATAAGTAAGACTCACTCTCCGAGTGGCCAGAAAAAACCTTCCCTGTATACCAGGGTGGACAAAGACCCTACCAATGCATCACCGATCATCTCACCACTACATTCACATAAGACCCAACGTACCCCATTACCACCAGTAACGGATGGGTCCGGAAGTAGTCAAAGCCTCATGCTCACGTAGCATGAGAATGATATGCATGTAGGTCTCAGAACCTCTATCATATGGCTCGTGTGAAATATAGGACACAAGATCTCTTCTATAATTTCACAACGGTCACTGTCCAGTACCATGTCAAGACTCTCTTGACAATGAACCCATGTAATGATTTGGACCATCCTTTTGACTTAAGAAACAAAGTCAAACGAATCATTACACACTAGTTTGGTTGTGTCCGTTCCCAAAACGCTGGGACACACCACTAGGGACAATGTAATCACCATAGTTCTTGTCTTGAAAAAGGGGTTCCTTAGTCAATACATTTATTGGCTCCTCGTCAAGAACTCGTGATTACATGGGAATTAAAATATTTATCATACAACTATGATTAAATATTCAATTGTTTATTCAAGTGCTATAAAAGGATAGACAATCAATAAACAAGAAGTAATACTTTTATTCAACAACAAGAGTTTTACAAAAGTATACTTCATACATATAAATCAAATAAACTGAAATAAAGCTCCCACTAAGACCACTCGGACCTAAGTCTAAGTCCAATAGCTGAAGTATGGAACTCATGTTTGGTCTGAGGCAATGGTTTAGTCAAGGGATCAGCTGCGTTGTCGTCTGTATCTACTTTGGATACTTTGATGTCACCTCTCTGGAACATTTCACGGACGAGGTGATACTTCCTGAGGACATGCTTGGACTTATGATGAGCCCTGGGTTCCTTAGCTTGTGCTATGGCTCCAGTGTTATCACATAACAACTCAATAGGACCATCAGCGCTAGGAACTACCCCAAGCTCAGTCATAAACTTCTTAAGCCAACATGCCTCCTCGGCCTCCGTAGTAGAATCTGCAACTGTGTCCTGCTTGGAACTCTTCCAACATATGACTCCACCGTTCAGGCAGAATACAAACCCGGTTTGAGAACGACAATCGTCTCGATCGGTTTGGAAACTGGCATCGGTGAAACCTTTTGCAAGCAACTCCTCATCTCCGCCATATACCAGAAACATATCCTTAGTCCTTCTCAAGTACTTAAGGATAGATTTCACAGCGGTCCAATGGCTGTTGCCTGGATTCGCTTGATATCGGCTGGTCAGACTCAGAGCGTACGATACGTCTGGTCTAGTGCACAACATGGCATACATGATAGATCCTATGGCTGAAGCATACGGGACTCTACTCATGTTCTCCTTCTCGACGTCAGTGGTGGGGCACTGACTTTTGCCGAGAATAGTACCAGTTGTGATAGGCAGTATTCCCTTTTTAGAATCGATCATATCGAATCGTCTCAGAACCTTATCAATATAAGTGTCCTGTCTCAGGCCAATCAACCTATTGGCTCGATCTCGATATATCTTGATTCCAAGGATATACTGCGCCTCTCCTAAGTCCTTCATTGAGAAACACTTACATAACCATCTCTTGACTGACTCAAGGAGCGGTTTGTTGTTTCCAATGATCAGTATGTCATCTACATACAGGACTATAAATGCAATGTGGCTCCCACTTACCTTCTTGTATACACAAGCATCCTCCTCATTCTGAATGAAGCCAAATTCTTTACTTGCTTCATCGAATCGGAGGTTCCAACTGCGAGAAGCTTGCTTGAGTCCATAAATGGATCTCTGAAGCTTACATACCTTCTTAGGTCCTTTCGGACATGTAAAGCCTGGAGGTTGTGTCATGTACACATCCTCCTCAAGGTTTCCATTAAGGAAAGCGGTCTTTACATCCATTTGCCATATCTCATAGTCATAATATGCGGCAATGGCTAAGAGGATCCGAATAGACTTGAACATGACTACCGGTGAGTAGGTTTCATCATAGTCAATACCATGAATTTGTTTGAAACCCTTCGCCACTAGTCTAGCCTTGTAAACATGGACATTTCCATCTTTATCAAGCTTTTTCTTAAAGACCCACTTACACTCGATATGTCTAGCACCTTCGGGTAAGTGAACCAATGTCCAGACATCATTCTGGTACATAGAGTCTATCTCGGATTTCATGGCTTCAAGCCATGACTCGCTATCTGGCCCTTTCATTGCGGCTCCATAAGTATAAGGCTCGTCGTCTTCTATCAAGAAGGATTCCCCATACCATCTATCGGGAACATGACGAGTCCTATTGGATTTCCTAAGGGTCGGTACTTCTTCAGGAGTTTCATCTACCGTGGATCTAGGGTCCAAGATAGGATCCACCATGAATGGAGGATCTACTTCCTGAAGTGAGCCTGCCGAGTTCGTTAACTCGACTTGCTCATTTGATGAGACCCTTGAGTTCAATAAACCAACTCTCCTATTCAATGAGTTTCTTGAGTTCGATAACTCAACTTGCTCATTAAACGTGTCGAATGAGTTCATTAACTCATTTGGCTCATCATCTTGAACTTCTTCAAGTTGTACCGTATCTTTGACATTTCCTGATAAGAACTCTTTCTCAAGGAAATGCGCTGTCCTAGCCACGAAAATCTTATTTTCTGGCTTAAGGTAGAAATAATACCCTTTGGTTTCCCTTGGATAACCAATGAAATGGCACAAGTCAGCCTTTGGGCCTAGCTTGTCTACGTTCAATTTCTTGACGTAGGCCAAGCAACCCCAAACCCTGAGAAAGCTAATCTTGGGACGTTTCCCAAACCACATCTCATATGGTACTTTCTCAGCTGACTTGGTTGGACAATTATTTAAGGTAAGTGCGGCAGTTTGCAACGCGTAACCCCAGAAGCTGACATGTAGGTCGGTTCGACTCATCATGGATCGCAAACTGTCTAACAGAGTGCGATTCCTCCTTTCGGACACACCATTATGTTGTGGTGTTCCGGCCGGTGTGAGTTGTGAAACAATTCCACAATCTCTAAGATGAGCGTCAAACTCGTGGCTCATATATTCGCCTCCTCGATCGGATCGAAGAGTCTTAATAGTCTTGCCGAGTTGATTCTCTACTTCATTTTGGAATTCTTTGAACTTTTCAAAGGCTTCGCTCTTGTGCTTCATTAGATAGACAGAGCCATAACGGCTAAGGTCATCCGTGAAGGTAATGAAGTAGGAAAAACCACCTCTTGCAGGAGTGTTCATTGGACCACATACATCGGTATGTATTATCCCCAATAAATCACTTGCCCTTTCACTCGTTCCAGTGAAAGGCGATTTGGTCATCTTGCCTAAAAGGCATGATTCGCATTGGTCATATGATTCAAAATCAAGTGACTCAATAATTCCACTTTCGTGGAGTTTCTTGATGCGATTTTCATTTATATGACCAAGTCTGCAATGCCATAGGTAGGTAGGATTCAAGTCGTTAGGCTTGTTCCTTTTAATATTTACGTTATATACCTCATGATCCTCATCTAGTATGAAAAGACCATTTTGGTTTGAAGCTTTTGCATAAAGTAAACCATCACGATTAATAGAACACATATTTCTTTCCATAAGGATGGTAAAACCATCATTGTTCAAAACAGATATGGAAATAATACTTCTAGAAATAGCGGGAATACAATATACATTATTTAAAACTAAGACCATCCCGGATGGTAGTTTTAAATCTATCTTGCCCACGGCAACTGCAGCAACCTTTGCTCCATTGCCCACCCGCAAGTCCACCTCTCCCTTCCGCAGAGCTCTACTGTCCTGCAGTACCTGCATATTTCGACAAATATGAGAACCACATCCTGAGTCAAGTACCCAAGTAGAGTTATTAGAGGTGATAAAAGCTTCAATAACGAATATACCTGCCGGAAAAGTCCCACTCTTCTTGTCTTCGAGGTACTTCTTGCAGTTCCTCTTCCAGTGACCAGGTGTATTACAATAATAACACTGGTCAGTCCCCTTAGGACCTTTAGCCGGAGTTTTGGAAGTCTGGGCCTTGACTGTTTTGATAGATCCAGTCTTGGCCTTTCCCTTCCATTTCCCATTGCCTTTCTTAAAAGCCTTCTTGTTCTGAATCATCAGAACAGAGGAAGTAGGGGTAGAGCTCTTCCCACACTTCAACGCAGTATCAGCCGTGCTGATCATGTTATGTAACTCCGATAACGATTTATCGAAGTCATGCATGTTGAAGTTCATGACAAAGTTACCAAACTTGTCAGGAAGGGAACGGAGGATTATGTCAACGGCCAAATCCTTGGAAAACTGAGTTCCCAAAGACTCAAGTCTCTCGATGATCCCAATCATCTTGAGAACATGAGGACTGGCCTGTTGACCATTGGATAGTTTGCAATCCATGAGGGCACAAACAGCTTCGTACCGCTCATTTCTTGCCCGCTTCTGGAACATCTCTTCCAGTCTGCAGTACATGTCATATGCTGCCACATTTTCGAACTGAATCTGAAGATTCGGTTCCATGTTGGCCAGCATGAGACATTGGACATCCAATGCATCGTCCACGTGTACATCATATGCACCACGTTCTAGCTCATCGGCATCCTCATGGGGTGGAGGAGGAAGTTCTTCCTTAAGAACATATTCGACCCTCTCGTGCTTGAGAACGATTCTCAAGTTACGAGACCAGTCGTTGAAGTTATTGCCATTGAGTTTACACTTCTCAAGTGTAGATCGGAGTGAATTTGAAGTTGATTTCTTAGCAGTTGCCATCTAAAACATGCGAGTTTGAAACGACATTCAGTTTAATTTATATGTAAAACATACGATACAAGTAAAGCATGCTTGAAATAATAATACGAGTACCAACAACCCCTCGAAGTGTACAAGTATACCAAGACCCCACGGACTTGGGTATGAGCGGCACACGCAATCATCCTCATAGTCCAATCCATGGGTAAGTCCTACTAGACTATCATATATTAATCATCCAATGATTATATATGACTCTTGGTGTCTATTATTAGTCGTTTTATGACACTATAGACTTCCTTTGCCAAACGGGCCGGTTCGATGGGCTAACCTGTAGCCACGTTTTAAGTAACCTTAGTTCACCATAAAGGGATGGATTACATTTGCCGGTTCGATGGGCTAACCTGTAGCGCATGTAATCCCATTGCCTCCTATTCCTATGAATCAAAGTGCCCATCTAGGGATGATCCACCCGAAACGTAGGAAAGTTTGACAACTTTGAACTTAAGGTTTGGCAAACACTTAATTATAACGTGGAGGGGTTTAGATTAAACATGTAATCCACATTTCATGCATATCACAAAAGGTGTACATATACGTCAAGAAAATATATGTAAGCATGAAACATGACATGAATAATAAACACTTTAAAGGGACGTGATATGGCCTAAAGAACATTAAATAAAACTAGTCTAACTAGTTCTAAACTAAGTCCTTGGTCTCCGTCTTCTTGGACATCGCCATGCTCCAAGTCCGTCTCTTCATGTCTTGTTACATAATCAACTTTCGCATTAAATGGCACATGCGCCGCGAAAAAGAAATAACAATACAAGAATGTAAAACGACACATGCGTCGTATTTCAATATCAAGGACAGTACGCAGACTGTATTTCGAATAAATACTAGACCATATCAAATCCCCATTCCATTCAGACTACAGTTTATATATGCATAACACATTATACATAAATCACATAAACATGCTAGGAATGGAATAAAACACACAACCAACACACAACTCACACACATACTCACATTCAAATAATGTGAACATAGTCATACATGCATATCATAACCTTTAGTTGTCCAACAACTAACTTAGCCAATTTTAGGAAGTTCTATCATAAGTTCAACATATTGAACTAATAACCCGATTTCATTCAAAGAGACTTAGCATAAGTTATATTTGTTAAGGTTTGAAATTTATAATAACTCAAACCTCAAACTTCCTTTCGATACTCAATTAATCAATTTAATTAGTACCAATAGGATAAAATCAAAGTGCTCCCACTTACCTCCACAAGACTCGCCATAAGACGATCTTATGTTGGAAGAGCTAGATTTTGACATACATGCTAATTTTAAACTATTTTAAACTTCTCAAAGAATGTTTTGGACTTATAGGATTATTTCCGGAATGAAAACAATCTCTAAGTCACCCATAACAAACCGAAAACGTCCATAATCATCAAATGACTTTGGACTTAATCGATTTGTTTTGTTTCGAAATCATCAAATGACTTTGGACGTGCATGGACGCGTCCAGGGGGGCCGAACCAGGCTTTGGGCCAAGGCGTTCCGTATCCAGGGAAAGCCGAGGGTGCGCGTTCCAGTGGAGCCGTGTCCTTGGCTTGCTTGGAAGCACGCGAAACTTAGGTTTTGTCGGGGAGGGTTTTCCGAATACGAAAATCGGCTACGGTTCATATATCGACATATATACTATATGGTACTACTTTAAACACTTCTAGAACATGTTAAACGTGTAATATAGCTCTGATATCATGTTGGAATATCCCGGGGTTGCAAGACACAATGAACTACGATAGTTCATATGTCTAGAAAACCCTAATTCGTTGATCGTTAGAACTTACACAATGAAACTAGCTCATAGAAGTATATGTTTAATGGTAGTGTGAATATGCTACAAATAACATATAAAAGAGTAGTGCTACAAAGTTATACCTTTGAAGCGTGAGCGGAAGCTATGTCAATCTTTAAGCGCTTATCCCCACACCTTGCTCCTTTGCCTTCTCTTGGAGAAATGTCTATCACCAAGGTGATATGAAACTACTATGAAATAGTCCACACCAATACCTTAGATAGCAATAAGACACACTTGGACTAGTGTGTGTTATTGAGGAGTATGTAGTCTTTACTACTATAGCAAACTATAGAACAATTTCTATACTCTAAACTTAGAGTTTTGCTAGAGGGTTGAGGTTGAAGATGAAGTGTGTTTGTTTGTGTTCTTGTGTTCTCTAGCAAGAGATATGCAAGACTTAGATTGATGTTCTACCCATTCTATATCATCTTATGATATAGAATGGATGATGAAACACATTATACACTAAACAAACACATTAACCATCCATATGGTTAATGCCTCTTGGTCCATGGAAGATTCTCTTACAAGAGTTCTTCCCAAGACTTACAAAGCCTTCCCAAGGCATAAAGTAGCCACCAAGATGTCAACCATTCATGATGATGGAATTAATTAATCTTAATTAATTAATTAAATCATATCTTATTTAATTAATTCATTAATTAATTAAATCATTTCAACAAATGATAATATATATATATATATATATCTCACATATATATATATATACATAAACCCCAAATGGTGTGTCCGGAACCAATTCCGGGCGCACCATCGGTTCGGTCGGGACACGATCTCGATCGAACCGAAATTCCTCAATATGGATCAAATCCCTTATTCACTTTCGGGTCACTACTCGAAAGTATCTTCGGTAATTGTTACGTGTGTGACCTCATAGCCCGAGTAACGAAGGCATCGGGATTCAACGTATAAGACCATATACACGAATCCCGAAGATCATCGAGAGAGCCTAGTCTGCCATTCGATGACCCCCGACATTATCTCGGGTGAGACTACTGATAGTTCAGATAACTATCGGTTGTTGAACCGTATATATAGATGATATAGTTCACGGGCACTAATTGAGGAAATTGACACATCAATTTCCAACATATGTAACTTAGTTTCCATAAGAAAAACCAAACCAGTTTTATTGTTGCTAATTAGACTGGCAAGTGACCTAACTGCTCGGGGTTGGTTAAGACCCCGGCAGTTCCAAGCTAGTAGATTCATGGCTCTCGGCTGGACTGCCCCGCAGTCTCAGCCGTTGTGTCTTGAGAGAAGGTATCCAATCCATCAGTAGAAAGAGATACATTCTTGATTGGGGAGGCCTTAATCATGTCTCCATTATTAAGCACATGATTAGAGGAGTTATTGTTATCATTTAAGGAGGAGCAAATATTCAGACCAGGAGTCTTTGCGTCAATAATAGAGCATTGAATGCCCTTCTCATTAGATGTATCGCCAGTCAAATACTCATTAAGGTCAATGAATGCCTTACAAAGAATTGACTTAATTGGCTCCTTAAATTTGTAGCCATCATTAGCTTTAATTATGGTCAAGCTGTCATTAGCATCAATGCTAGGACCATCAATTCCTTTAAATTTCAAAGAATTCAATTCCCCTTTATTACTCTCATTAGCATTAATGACCGATTCAAATCCAGGAGGAAATTTAGGGGATTCCAGATCTAACGCTATTTCTTTTTCTTTCTCCAAAAGTGTGGTGGGATCGTCCGGCAGCTGCCATCTCTCCTCCAGCCCCTGGATTGTGGCAATGTATAACAACTATTTGTAGGATAATTTTACATTGGTGCGCAAAGTACTTCCATATAAGAACTTAACGGATAGTTAATATCGACATTAAATGTTTAATTTTTGGCCAGATATTCGCCAGGCCTAATCCACTAATTTATAGAGATAAATTGTAGAGAGTTTTAGGAGTAAAACTCTCAACAATTTCTCTGCCCTTATTTTGTTCAGTGGGTTGTTTGTGACATCTAGGACTCGATTATCAAAAGTAATGTATTAAAATAATATTAACCATCTAAAGTTTATCTAACCACCAATCTCATTTGCAATTAACAAACTCACGTTTCCATAAAGAGCACCGACTCACAAATTGACAAGTCCTCAACCTCATCTAAGTTTTACCCAACTCACGTTTGCCTAGATAACCTTGATTTATGAATCTATTAGTCGAGAAACTCATATAACATATATCCAACTCACTTTATGCTCGAGAACCTCGTTAATGAGATATAGAGTTTTTGCATGAGATATAGAGTTTTTGCATAACATATGTAGAGTTGAATGAGATGATGAGTTTAGTGATATTGCTAGTATATATGCAACGTATTATACATAAGTTATATATAGCTACTTCTCTATGTATAATATTCACTGTTTTGTGTCACAATTCGAATAAGTAACACCAAAACTAATGGATGCAATAAGAAAAATTAGATATGAACTCCAAAATGATTTGAACTTTAAGAGAAACAAACTATTATAGAGTCATATTTTAAATAAACTGTAATAATATTATTTCAACTTTTAAGGATTAAATAATTTATAATTTTTGTGGGACCTAATATTATAAAGAAATTTTTTAAAGAAAGTATTATCTTATTATTTTATTGATTTAGTGAATTTTTTAACTAGCCCAAGTCGGGACTGAACAAATTTATTATCTTAGAGAGTTTATTAATTTATAGGGTATTAATTTATAGAGATTTTACTGTAGTCACCGTCTTGAGATAAAATTATCCAACTCACATCGGCTCGAAACCTCAACTCATGGATGGATTAGTCACTAACCTCAACTAAAATTTCTCCATTTCAGATTCGGTTCGACCAATGTCCCGTGTTACTCGATTGAATGAGGAAAGAAAACGACAAAGAAAATAAGGGCAATGGTGGGTCTATGCGACGTAGTAGTCTGATCCACAAAACCAGGCCCATATCTCATCTCTCCAATCACTCTTATACTATTTTACTAATTAATCGATCTTTGTTTATTCTCACTTCACTTTTATCGCTAGCAAACTCTCTTCGTCTCTCTCACTTCACAAGCAAACGAAAAATCCCAAATCGAATCCCTAAATTCAACTAAACCCTCTTTTGCCTAATCAATTTCGCTATGATTCCGTTAAGCTCCCTAATTTCTACCCAGATTCGGTTCCTTCTGCAATCATTGACTAATTCCAATTCCGACGATGTTTTGAAACAGCTAATTGAGGTATTTTTGCGCTTTTCATATATGATTTATGTATTTTTTTGTTGATGATTCTTTTTAATTAGTAACGTTTCTGTTTTATATGTATTGATTTTAGCCTATTGGGTGATTTGTTTGACTGGATTCAGTAAAACCCTAGTTTGAATATATTTTTAGTGTTTGGTTGGATCCTTATGATTGAAACTGGATTTTTCATGAATGACTAATTGAATTCAATTGCATTTGTTTGAGAAATTAATTTAATTGCATTTGTTTGAGAAATTTAATTTTTAATGATTTAATGAACATATGGGTGTTTTACAACAGCTATATGAGGTATTTATGTGCTCCTGTAGGATTTATGTATGTTCTTTTATGTTCTGTTTAAATAATGATTGTTTTTTTTTTGGGTAGATAGTCTACTTTCACTTATTAATTACTTATGTTATTTTGCTTTGTTTGACTGTACTGAGTAAAACCCTAGTTTGAACCTTTTTTTTTACTGATTCTTTGGGATCCTGTTGATTGAAACTAATTTTTGTAGTTGTTACTGACTAATTGAGTTAAAATTAGATTTTATTTTAAACTAGTTTGTGAAATGTTGATTTGACTGATATAATATATATGCCAGTGTTTTTTAACAGTTATTTGACATATTTTTGCCTTCTTTTTTATAGAATTTACGTATGTTTTGTTTATGATTCTGTTTGATTAATGTTTTTGTTTGTTCTATTTGTATCAATTTTAGATTATTGGGTGATTATGTTTTTTTTGATTTGTTCGACTGGATTGAGTAAATCCCCAGTTGGGGTTTTGTACGGTTTGGTTGGTAATTGGGTTCCCGACATCCTGTTGATGAGTTATTGCGTGAAACAGCTTTTATTATGATTTCATTATTGGTTAAATTTTGATTTCTTGCCAATTTCAATATCGATCATGTTTTAAAACAACTATTTGAGCTATTTTTCCGCTTTTATAGAGGATTTATGTATGTAGACTTGTAGATGTTTATGGTTCTGTTCAATTAACATTTTTGGTTGCTTTATTTGAATTAATTTTTCCTCATTGGTTCATTATGCTGTTTTTTGATTGTTTGACTGCACTGAGTAAAACCCTAATTTAATTTTTTTTTTTACTGTTTGGTTGGGATCTTGTTGATTTAGAATTTTGAATGACTAACTGAGTTCATATTGATTTTATTTTGCAAAATTTGGATGTTTCATTGATTTTATGCACCTTTTATAGGATTTATGTGTGTTTTTGTTGATGATTCTGTTTAATTAATGATTTTGTCCTCCTAAGTATTAATTTTAGCATATTTAGTGATTATGCTGTATTTTCATTTGTTTAACTAGATTGAGTACCCTAGTTTTGATTTTTTAACTGCTTGGTTGAGATCCTGTTGATTGAAACTAATTTGATTATTCTGAACTAATAATTTAGTTAAAATAGATTTTATTTTGATTTGTTATTGAGAACTTCTGATTTTCGATTGATTTAACGTACATATGAGTGTTTTTTATTATCTATTTCAATTATTCATGCATCACACAGGATATATATGCCTATACTTGTTTATTTATGGTATGTATGTGTTTATGTATTATGCTTTTTCACGAGCTTATATGTATTGTAAGGTATTAGCTATAGGTGATTTGTATGATGATGGCATTTTTTATTTGTATGACTGGATCCAATTTAAACCTGACTATAATCTATTTTTCACTGTTTGGTTGGCATCCTGTTTCATTTTTGATTTTTATTATTTTTCCTTGTTTAGTTATGTTCTTAGATTCTGTGTCGTGGTTATTTATTTATGTATGTTTTGGCCAAGCTAGGATTTTGTTGCCTGGTATGTTTTACATTCTGAGGAACTAGATAGACAAGGCCCAGTCCTCTATTTGTGTTTCCTTTACTAAATCGATTTTAACTATATGGGTGGAAGGGGAAGTTGACCAGCACATTATAACCAGGGTGCTTGGTCTCATTTTAGCCATTGAGTTGTTGTTTATTTTGTGTGTTAAAAATGTACAGTAATCAAGTGAAACTTGTTGTTCCATGTTTATTATGTATGTACTGTTGAGGTGCATTGTTTATGTATCATTGAGGTGTACTCCTAAACACTTAACGCTGGACCCGCGGGGTGAAAAGATCTGGATTTTCCCCCTATTGTTGAAATCGGCATCTTATGGCCCCTACAAGACTGATGCTAATGTCTTATATATTGCAGTATACTTCATATGGAATTGATGGAAGGATATTGCTGCTTCAGACATGTTTCGATCATTTTAATGTTTACAGTGATGACATGATAAATGTCAGGATGGAACCATTGTTCACTTCTGTTTTCAAGTATCTATTGGATAAACCTAATTTTGGCACTGTATTTTGTGAGTCACTAAAGAGTACAGCAGTCAGTGAAGAATTTCTGCAGAAGCTATGTAGTGCATTACAGTTGTCAACTTGTGAGAAAATTGGGGTTGGTCTTGCTTTGTCAGTATCAGAAAATTGTGACATCCGACTTTGCGGTAAGGTCATCACTTATGTTGTAGCTCATTTAATGAGCCTCAAAATATACTTGAAGTCTGAACAACTGTCACTCATCAGATAGAGGCGAAGCTGAATCTCTATTTTGCATACTTAATTATTATTCTAATGTCTAATTTTCTTGTTTTTTCATTGACTTTGCAGGAAATAACTTAGTTATGCGTGAGATTGGAGAATTAAGTGGCAAACATATTCCTCTGGCTTCTGCTGAGCAATTTCAAAAAATCTTAGTGTTTTTTCATCAATCTGATGGCCTTTCTAAACATATAGATACCTTTATGAAGATGTTATCTCTTGAAGACTTGAAGGACAAAGACCAGTTCATCTTAACCCCACTGCTTTCGGATGAACTTCGGGAGGCTAATTTTTTGAGGTGTGTGTACTGAACATATTGTGTAACAGTGTCTTTGGAACTAAACGATCATTTAGTTTCTGAAAGCCCTTAAATTTGTAAATTTGTAGTAGTTGGAAAACCTTCAAATTGATACGTGCATCCCTTCCAAGTTTTTTTTTCTTTTACATTAAGGACGTTATTAAAACACATCAAATGTGTTAGGTTCAAATCACTTGTGTACCTTGGTGTTAATAAACCTTTTGCTCCGAACTTGGAGGATATTGGTTGACACCTGTCCATTAGGGTCTTAAAATCATGTTCTCTGTCCCTGCTCGGTTCGTTCACAAAATTTATTACCATTTCTTGTTACATATGTTAGGAACCTAGGCATGTTTGAGGAAAGTGGAACGGATGATTTTGATGCTATTTTAGCAGAAATGGAGAGTGAAATGAGTATGGCTGACATTTTGAAAGAGCTGGGTTATGGTTGCACAGTCCATATTTCCCAATGCAAAGAAATATTATCTCTATTTCTTCCATTGAATGAGTTGACTGTTGCTAAAATAATCAGTACAGTTGCTCGTACCTACTCTGGGCTCGAGGGTAATCAAAACATGCTCTCGACTTTCCGCTCAGCCCTAGGAACTCCTAATATGCCAGATCTGCCTGCTCTCAACTCCTGGAACGCTGATGTACTTGTAGAAGCTATCAAGCAGCTTGTGAGTTTGATGGGACCTTTTTTCTTTAAAAAACTTCCCAATATAATGCTCTTGAGGAATACTAATGCAATTTTCTGCCTTTATTATAAATTTTCAGGCACCTGGCACTAATTGGATGGATGTTGTTGAAAAACTGGATCACGAGGGCTTCTACATCCCCAATGAAGAAGCGTTTCTGTTTTTTATGTCAGTTTACCGCTGTGCCTGCCAAGTATGATTTAATGTTTATTTTAATGGTTTACTTTCTAATTTCCTGTTTGTTCGTCTTAGTTGTGCTCATCAAACTCTTTATTCAACAACCAGGAACCCTTCCCTCTTCGTACCATCTGTGGTTCTGTATGGAAAAATGCTGAGGGCCAATTGTCCTTTCTGAAATATGCTGTTTTGGTTCCTCCTGAAGTCTTTACATTTGCCCATTCTTCTAGGCAACTAGTATGTCCTCTGCATCTAACCTCAACTTTATGTCAATCTTTTGTGTCATGCATATTGAGTCTTAAACCTTGTCATGCTAGCAGGCATATGTTGATTTTGTAAATGACCATAAGTTCCAAAATGGGCATACAAATCATGCATGGTTATGCCTTGAACTCTTGGAGGTGATGTGCCATCTGGCTGAAAGGGGCCATGCAGTTTCTGTGAGGTTGATGCTCGAGTATCCTCTCAAACATTGCCCTGAGCTGTTGCTTCTTGGGATGGCCCATGTTCATGTAATTGTCCTAAGATGAATTTTAGTTGTATAACTTATGTAAAAATACTGCAAATTATTCTCACTATTGTTTTGATATTGTGCAGTCTACCTATAATCTCCTTCAAAATGAAGTTTCTGCATATATATTCCCTGCTGTGCTGAAAAATCCAGCTATGATTAATATGATTCTTCGCCTATGGCATGTGAATCCTAACCTTCTGTTACGGGGATTTGTGGATGCCGCGAGTGTTGACCATGGCTGCGTTCTTAGGATCTTGGATGCTTGTCAGGAACTAAAGGTGGATATCATTTGGTTAATTTGTCGACCTATTTTTTGTGGTTTATTTTTAATTCATATGTTTGCAAACAGAAGAGCTCTTTTTCACGACCTTATGATTTCGCTAGCCTGATTTGGCTTCTGATATCTTGTATCTTGCATCTGAGACGTCTC
This sequence comes from Echium plantagineum, assembly GCA_003412495.2. NCBI lineage: Eukaryota > Viridiplantae > Streptophyta > Magnoliopsida > Boraginales > Boraginaceae > Echium > Echium plantagineum. The sequence goes on from QFAX02000583.1 coordinate 153,653, forward strand.
ATTATTTAATTATTTTATTCATTCTTTGGTATATAATGTTGCAATTCCAACTTCAGCAAACGAACAATTTAGTTTGAATTTTCATAAACGCATTTCACATTGGCCACTGTGTATGCTCAATGTAAAGTCATCTCTTGCAGATACTATCAGCTGTGCTTGATGCGACTCCCTCTGCTTTTAGTATCAGACTTGCTGCTCTTGCTTCTCGAAGAGATCTCGTAGACCTGGAGAATTGGTTGATCACTAATTTAAATACTTTTAAGGATAGTTTCTTTGAGGTAATGTTTTGCTTTGTTCACCAACAATTGCTCTGTGATTTGTCCCTTGCTCACCGAGGGTTGCACTTATATTATAGTTTAAATTGGATGTAAATACTATTTCGTAATCCACGATTCTGCCTACAGGAATGTATTAAGCTCCTCAAGGAGGTACAGATCGGAACCCAGGGTAGTCCTACCAAGCGCTTTCACCCTTCTGGTGCTCTGTGGAACATTTATCTGGAAACTTCTCCTATATTTCTTAAGGTCTTTTTAGGCATTTGCCAATTGGTTTCCATTCTGTGAAGCTGGCTTTAGACTTGTAACAAATGGCTAAACTTCATTTTGTAGGTCCTTCAATCTCATGGAGGAGTCATCTCTTCCAGTCACTTGTTTGAGGAGTTGGAAAGATTGCACATGTCATTTGTGAGTGGTAGCTCTAAACTTAAGAATGGCGCTGGCACCGACTCATCAACTTCTGATGGCTATGCTGATGATATTGAAGCAGAAGCAAATTCATACTTCCATCAAATGTTTTCTGGTGTACTGTCTGTTGATGCATTGATTCAGATGCTTTCTCGATTGAAAGAATCTTCTGAGAAGAGGTAGTTTCATGATAACATTTTTTATATCTTCATGGAACAACGAATGTTGAGCTTGTAGACAAATAATGTTAGTATACATTTGTATTGATACCAATTCATCTATGCATTTAACTTTGTTTGCATGTCTTCTGTATCTTCAGGGTTTGGATGTTTATTTTTCATTGTTGTCAATAGTAGCTTGACTTCTAGTCCTTGCTATTAATTATATTTAATATTTTCTGCCATAGTTGTTATAAGCAGTTGCAGCTTAGTGTGTCTGCAGGAATGTAAAACGACTTACTTTTCCATCTTACCAATTTATGAGTACCATGGGCTTCTACTATTTGACATTAATTTTCTTTTAAATTCACAACTGACATAAGTGTTACTGATTGATGTTGCGATGAGGTTTGACATAATACGTTACTTTTGATCTATCCATCAGTTTGACATCTTGGTTAAAAATTGACAGGGACCAGTCAATATTTGAGTGCATGATAGCTAATCTATTTGAGGAGTACAAGTTCTTTCCCAAGTATCCTGAGACGGAGCTCCGATTCGCGGCAATCCTTTATGGTGAGTTTCAAGAAAATACTTGTAAACCACAGAAATGATAGTTGTTTTGACACCTAGCTCCATGTTAAAGCATGCTTATTACCATTGATTTTTTAATATTCAGTCCAGAACGACCCGTAATATTGTTATTATTTATTTCTTAATCTCGTATGGGTGAGCCTCATGTAAGCGCACATGTGGTGATGTTAGTATCACTCGCTTATTAAGAACTATATATGTATAAGCAAATCCTCTTTTAGAGTCACGATTACAGATCCTTCTTTATTTAGAATTTTACATAAAGTGCAGTGATTCATTCAGAACATCTTTTTCTAAGGTCAGGATGTCTTTTTTTAAGGGACAAACAGACTCATGCTTCCTTCTCTTTTGTTAGTATTTCGTGATTAGTACAAGTTTTACTTTTAGTGGAGGATACTACTTCTTGTCTGTTCATTGTGCTTGAGAATTGTTAGTTAGTTGAAGAATAACAAAATTACGGCCTTAATTGTAGTTCACCAAAATATTATATAGCATATATAAAATTAGTTTAGTGCTATCCTAAAAGGTCAATTATCAAAATAAAAAATTTATAAATCTTTTAGGGTAGGAGTAGTTCCTTTTAGCTTGATCACCATTAGATTTACTATCTAAGTTTTGCAAGCCTTTCCCTGTAAGGTACCAGCTCAGTTGTCCTAGAATAAAAAAATTTATATATCTTTTAGGCTCCTTTTAGCTTGATCACCATTAGATTACTATCCAAGTTTTTCAAGCCTTTCTCTGTAAGGTACCAGCTCAGTGGTCTTCCATTATGGTTAAACTTTTGTATCTAATTTTGATGGCAGGCTCACTAATCAAGCATCGTTTGGTCACTCATTTAACTCTCGGCATTGCTTTGAGAGCTGTTCTAGAAGCACTTCGCAAGCCTATGGATTCCAGAGTCTGTCTCCTAATTCGATAATGTATAGTCTTCCTGAAATTGCTTTTCTTGAATGTTTCTAGTTTTATTCTGCATGCAGATGTTCGTTTTTGGGACTAGAGCTTTGGAACTATTTGTTGATCGTTTGATTGAGTGGCCACAGTATTGCAATCATATTCTCCAAATATCTCACCTCCGTGCTACTCAGCCAGAGCTTGTTGCATTTATTGAAAGAGCACTTGCCAGGATCTCAGCGAATCATTCTGAAAAGGAAACTGGCAGCAACGGTGTTGTGGATCCCCATCACGCTTCTATTCAGCCTACATTAGCACCTGCCGAGGTATCTTTTAGTTTGACGGTTGCTGTCATCTGTTATCATTATATACTAACATCATTATCGATTATATACCTAGAATAGATATGCCACCTTACCCTTTGATATTTATATTTATAAAAATCATATGATCATAATTACACACTAGCATTATCATATACCTAGAATTGCGAAAACTATATCTTAATTCACAGTTTTGATTTGTGAAAAATCAACTTAAATGTGGAAGTGGCTATATCACACACTGGTACTTACATTTGAGTCCATGGAAACCTTAAATTAGCGATAGAGACTCAATCCAAGACCATCAGTCTGGCTTTCATACATCGACTCTTTGAGGTTACCTTGATATTCTAGATGCAAGTATGCAGTCCGATTATCTTGCATCTTTCATACGTTGATTCTTTGAGGTTACCCTGATATTCTAGTTGCAAGTAGAAAGTTCCGTGATTCGCCTTTTGGAGGTGCGTTGGCCATTTGAAACATTAAGAACATCTAATGCTAAGAATTATATGCCCCAGACTCGCGATTCGGGATTTCCCTGGATAGGATGCTTCCTCCTTGTTGGAACAAAAATTGCCTCATCACATGTAGTTAGAATAAGTGCTGTCCCTAATTTGGGTTGGCCATCCTGAACATCTAGGAATGGCTATGTTTGGCTGTCCAGGCCACTTGAAACTTCCGTGACAGAAGGGGATCGAAGGAGAGGAAGAAGTGGGAGACTCGAGGAGAAGGTGGAAAAAGGAAGAGAATGTATGAAGGGGAAGAGAAGAAAGGGAGTTGTAGAGAAGGCGAAGGTGAATAAGTGAAAGGAGTTATTTCGGGTACATATTGTGTCAGAAATAAGGTTTTGTTATTTGTCGAAATGGATTGGGTCAGGCATTATGTAACTTTTTTATATTACTAAGTACATTTACATAACTAAAATATGAAGTTCAATAACTAAAAGTTCTTTGTTGGTAGAATAAAGCATTGGTATGGGGCAACTATAAATAACCTCACTTACATAGAAAAGACCTGGAATATTGCTTAAATAATACTGGTCACACCATCCAGATTGTTGGTCTGAGTGGATGATTATACCCCTCTAGACAAAATTCCACTTGGTTGGATTGTTTATTAGGCTTGTATGGTGATTATTCTATCATTTATTGATATGCAGAGTGTTCCACCTATTGCCTCCAGCAGTTCCCAACCCAATTTGCAAGTTTCTTCTCCTCTCAAAGTTCCTCAGCGACCACAGATTCAATCAGATGATAAGGGATTTTCAACATTATATAATCCGATGAAATCATCCGTGCCTTTGGGAACACAACCTTCAGTTCTCACCTCAAGTGATACAACTAGTGTCCAGAAGGCATGTGCTTTTCATTGTCTCCTTTTACTAAAATATTCAGTGAATCTTTATCATTGTCAACCTCTGTGGTGTCGTAGTGGCTTATTTCTTAATTTTGATTGCTTATTGGAGATACAGAGTGGACTTGTGGGTTCAACAGCATCTGCTTCATCTCCTGCATTCGGTCGTTCTTCGCGAGCCATCACATCAGCAAGTACTATTTGCAATTATTGTATTTAAAGTGTCTTCATACTTTTTCCTGCACAGAAGTTGGATGTATTTTACCAATCAATTTTTACTTAAGTAACTTCTATACTTGGATGTATGTTACAGGATTTGGCTCAGCCTTGAACATTGAAACATTAGTTGCTGCTGCTGAGAGAAGAGAAACTCAAATAGAGGTACTCTTTCCTGATCTTGTAACTCTTTTTTATTGTACCATTATTTGCTTGTGATATTTAATTTCTTCCATGTCTATGACTATGTATTAAAAGTAGATGGGAATAAATTTGGAGTTGTCGAGCTGGGGCATGTCATTGTTTCTGTTCGAATGATGTACTATAATATGATATCCATTAAAGAGTTGCCTGACCTCCCTTGCGCTTTTGTAGGCTCCTGCATCAGAGGTTCAAGATAAGATATCATTCATTATTAACAATTTATCTGCTGCAAATATTGAAGCCAAAGCAAAAGAGTTCATAGAAGTCTTGAAAGAGCAGTACTATCCCTGGTTTGCACAATATTTAGTAATGAAAAGGTGATTCATTGTACTTCTAGTTTCTTCTGAGGGTGCCGCAAAAGTTTGCATATATTTTTATTGTTCATTTTATTGTGATTGTCATTAGCTCTTTGTATGTTTGTAACTTAAAAGTTTGTTATGTTCCATACTTCTTCTCAGAGCAAGCATCGAGCCAAACTTTCATGACTTATACCTTAAGTTCCTTGACAAAGTTAGTTCGAAGGCCCTAAACAAAGAAACTTTACAAGCAACTTATGAGAATTGCAAGGTTAGTCAACCTCTCAACTGTGTTGTTACCCTTAAAAGCTTCAAATATTTGAGGGTGTAAAGTTTTCTTGTTTTCTTAGGTTCTTCTTGGATCGGAGCTTATAAAATCAAGTTCTGAAGAGCGCTCTCTGCTAAAAAATTTAGGAAGCTGGCTTGGGAAAATCACAATTGGAAGGAATCAAGTCTTAAGGGCACGGGAAATCGACCCGAAGTCGTTAATTTTAAAGGTTTTTAGTTGCATTAGTTGTTTATGGCCTTTATTTGGTGATTTCTGATATATTTTTCTTCCTCTGATGATTGTGGGCCTCAATTAAGTGTTTCTGGATTCTGCCTTATTGCAGGCATATGAGAGAGGGTTGATGATTGCTGTTATTCCCTTCACCTCGAAGGTAATCACTTCTTAACGTTTCTGAACATTTACCTTGGTAATTAGTGTGCCTATTTCCCTCTGCTGTTAGCGACTGCACTTCATTGAGTTAATTACTTTTTGGTACTATTTATATGTAAATTACTTTCTCACTGTAGGTTCTGGAGCCATGCCAAAGCAGTTTGGCTTATCAACCTCCAAACCCTTGGACCATGGGCATACTTGGATTGCTTGCTGAGATTTATGCAATGCCGAATTTAAAGATGAACCTCAAGTTTGACATAGAGGTGATTGTGAACCTGTTATTTTTGGCACTGATTGACTGGGTCTTATATTGTTTGATCTTGCTTGGGTGCATCTTAAATGGAATTGCCTTACAGGTTCTGTTCAAGAACCTTGGTGTAGATTTGAAGGATGTAACTCCAACGTCTCTTCTCAAGGACAGAATCAGACAAGTAGATGGAAATCCTGATTTCTCTAATAAAGATGCTGGAGCTCCCCAAGCACCAGTTGTAGGTGAAGCGAAGTCTGGTATAGTACCTCCTGTTAATCAAGTTGAGTTACCACTTGAAGTTGGTGGTACATCACATCCTGGTGGTCAGTCACATGTAATGTCTCAGGTTTGTTTTATATTTATAATTATGGATGGTGTTGGATGTTAGCGTTGCTGCTTCAAGCCAAACTAATATTGTTATTCATCAGTTTGCTGCTCCTCTCCATCTTTCATCTGGCACACTGATGGAGGATGAGAAACTGGCACTAGGATTAACCGACCAACTTCCTTCTGCTCGGAATTTGTTGCAAGGGAAGTCACCATTTTCTGTTAATCAGGTGTGCTGATTTCTGGGCTTCTCTTGTTTTAAGATTTCCAATATGAACATATATATTATTTATTGTTCTTTTCATTTTCCAGCTATCACGCCCGTTGTCAAATACTGAACAGAAATTCATTGTAAATTCGAAGTTTCAAACTCTAGGCCTGCACATTCCTTTGCAGAGGTTAAAACTTTTGCTTCTAAAGTCTATCTTATCCCATGTTATATTAATTTATGGCAACATCGTTTGACTATAATTTCCGTTAATTTCAGTGCACTTCCAGTTGCAATGGATAGAGCTATCAAAGAGATAGTGGCTAACATTGTACAGCGTAGTGTTACTATATCTACGAAAACAACAAAGGAACTTGTTTTGAAGGTATTCAAGACATTGTATTATGTATCTACTTTGTATTGTATGAAGTTGATTTCTTGCATTTAAAAGAATAATTTTGTAGGACTATGCTATGGAGACAGATGAGAATCGTGTGCATAAGGCAGCCCATTTGATGGTTGCAAGTCTGGCTGGAAGTTTGGCTCATGTAACTTGCAAAGTAGGGCCTTAGATTTCTTGATTTTTGGACTGTTAACTTTTTCTGCTATCTCTGATAATTGTCTATGTGCTTATTGTTGCTTAAAGGAACAATTGCGCAGCGCTATTTCTGGCCAGCTTCGGAATCTACTTCAGACTTTTAATGTTAGTGGTGAAATGCTTGAACAAACTATTCAGCTTGCTACAAATGATAACCTGGATCTTGGTTGTGCTTTGATTGAAGAGGCTGCAACGGACAAGGTCAGATTGTCTTCCTAATTAACTATCGTGAACATTGTTTTCGTTTAGGACAAAAAATTACCAATCATCACACTTCGTTAGATGTATACAGTTATGAACTAACAGAAGGGTTTGAAATTCACCAATAGACTCCACCAATGCTTTCTGCAGGCAATTCAAGCCATTGATGTAGAAATAGCTCAACACTTGGCTCTAAGAAGGAAGCGTCGAGAAGGTGCAGGTGTTGCATATATCGATTCAAGCATGTACACAACAGGTCATATGAGTGTTTTACCAGATGCTCTTCGGCCTAAACCAGGCCGTTTATCTCATTCTCAGCAGCGAGTATATGAGGTTGCTTTGCCTCTTCCTTGATTATGAATATATGATGGTGCACTCATTATCTGGAAAATGACAATATAATTTTTTTTCCTTCTATGTAGGATTTTGTCCGATTGCCTTGGCAAAGTAATTCAGGGCAAAACTCAAACTCTGTTGGTCCTTCAGCTTCATCTTCTTTCAGTGATCTTTCTCGAGCATTCCCATCGATTTCTGGGCAAATGAATCCTGGCATGTATTCTTCTGGTCCTGTAAAAACTAGTTCTGGTTCTGTACCACAAGCCTTCGATATGGTCTCCCAGGATGTAGAAACTTATTCCATTCAGCCTCACAGGTCTGATTTCCTCTATACTATTCAGTCTGATAATTTATCTGTTTGGTTTTTAAACCTACTGGAGTTTTTACAGTGCTGCCCCAATTAGTGTTGGGATGAGTGAGGGTGCCAGTCCTCTCAGCTCTGAGAATGATCCTGTTATGTCAGTACATGCGGTGTCAGCTCCTGAACTGCTACCAGCTGAACCATCTGATGAGAAAGTAGTTAAATCTCAACCTTTATACAATCATTAGTTTAATATTGTTATTTATTAATTTTCTGTTGTTAATTATTTATGAATTCATTTTGGTAGGATGTGGGATCTTCCGTTCAGCCATTGAACTCGAGTTTTGCTTCAGAGAGTGCTGGAATGAATCCGTCTGAGCCATTGCTGACAACTGGTGATGTATTGGAGAAGTACCAGATTATTTCAGAAAAGGTCCCTACTTATTTTTCAGTTCTTTAGGCAAATATCATGCATCATTAAAGTAGCAAGGAAGTAACTGTAGTTTTGTAAACCAAATTGAACTAAGCCTTATGGCACTGAGTGGGTTGCCTGTATCCATTCAAGGTCTCCATTCAGTATGTAATGAGGAATTGAGTCCTATAGGACTAGGTTATGCTATCTAAATGTTTTTGGGTATATATACTCTATCTGTCTCAATATCCTTCTCCCCTGTGAAATGTCACTTGAGGAACTAAACAGTATTAAGGGTTTAATAGCAGTAGCAAGCGTGTTTAGAAAAGTGCATATTTTGTTTTTTGTGTCTATTTAGTCCCTACTTGCGCTTATATTGGAATCTTTTTCTAGACAGTTGTTTATATTCTTATGATTTTCTTTATACTTCTTGTTGATGCACATTTGAGAAATCTGCAGAATGTCGTTCTGTAATTCGATTTCCTCTCGTAGCTTGTTATATTATGGTTGTAACTGTATACATTGAGGTCTGTCATATACATGTTTTATCTTTTATGGGTAACCCGATGGATCAATGTTCTAAACATCTGTTGCAAACTGATGTCAGCTTGAAGATCTGGTGGCAAGTGAAGCAAAAGAATCTGAAATTCAGGTTCTTTTTATTTTTTTCCATTCTTCTAGTAGATCAGCAGTTCAATTCAGTCTTTTGCTCACTTCCATAATTGTTTGCATTTCCAGGGAGTAGTTGGTGAAGTTCCTATGATTATTCTAAGAAGCTTAAGCCGAGACGAGTCTGCTCTGGCAGTGGCACAAAAAGTCTGTCACTGGTTGCATATGGTTAAACGTTATATTCAACATATATTGTTTTGGGTGCTGACTTTCTGCTGAATCGCAGGTTTTCAAGGGCTTATATGAAAATTCATCAAGTAGTGCCCACGTCAAAGCTTATCTTGCTGTCTTGATTGCTATTCGTGATGTTAGCAAGCTTATGGTGAAGGAGCTGACTAGTTGGGTATGCATGCTTTATTACTCCTTCTTTTCCATTCCGTAGATGTTCAATTATTGTTTTATCTATAGTGTTGCTACTGATCTGGAATCTATATATAATGCTTAAGGCCCGAAAAACCCACATGGCATTTTCTCATGTATTTCGTTTATCAATTTGTATTAATTGGTAGTTAAGTAATTAAAATCCCATTATGATTATAAAACAAATAAATTCCCATTATGAGAACCTCTTTAATTATAGCAGAGAATATACTATATAATGCTTAAGGCCTGAAAACACACATGGCATTTTCTCATGTATTTCATTTATCAATTTATATTAATCGGTAGTTTACTAATTAAAATCCCATTATTGATTATAAAAAAAATAAATTCCCATTATGAGAACCTCTTTAATTATAGAAGAGAAGTTTAATTTATTATCATATCTCATTTTTAACTCATTTTAAGAAAAGTATCAATTAAATTCATTTAACTACCTGGACGTGTTGTTGGTTCAACAATTTTTTGAGTAAACGAATATTAACTAAACAAAATATTAATTCAGACATTGACTGTGCACAGTACCTAGTTAGTTTAATGAGTTAAGGTGACAATTAAAAAACTAAATACATCAACATGCCACAATGCATGCATACACCGAAGCGGGGTGAGGGGAGGCTGCATAGTGTGCAACCTTACTCCTGTGATAACAGGGAGGCTGTTTCCTAAATGATTTCAACGTGAAGTGAAAAAACTATCTACAGAACAGATAAGAAATGTTAGCTAGTGTAGTGAACCATTTTGGTTTATTCCACTAATTCTTTGAAATCCATAGCACTTGGAGAAAAGTTAAGGAACATAATAAAATCCTGAAGATATTTTTGTCTCCTAGGTCAGTACTAATAATGAATTCTCTAAATATTTTTGGCGCCTGCAAGGTTTATGAAATTGAAGTTCAGCCAAAATAACTGCTCATGCCTCATAGATGGTTTAGTCACGTTAAAATCCTTACTTTAATATCTGATGTAAATGTCACAATTACGATAAATCTGTCTTGTGTCCTTTGATAAGACTGAGTCCTGCTCACTGAACGTCGAAAAACATTTGCAATGTACCACCATGGAGAAGACATGAGCTAATGAAAGTCCATTTCACATGAGTCCTCTGTGAATCGCTTGTTGTATGATCCTTTTAGCAACGAGTTGAAAAGCTCGTATTCCTTCTAAATTTTGTATTATTTCTAGTATCTGGACCAACCAAAATCTCCACCCTTAAAGAACATTCAAACCTGGCCATATCATAAAGTGGGAGCACTTGAAGCTCTTAAATTCGGTGAAGCATCTTTCTTTATTTAGGGCATCCACATGTAAACCAAACATAGTTTCGTACTGATGAGAATTGTTTGTAAATGTTAGGATTTCTGACTAATCTATTGCTGTTTCTTATATAGGTGATATATTCCGAGGAAGAGCGCAAGTTCAACAAAGAGATCACTATTGGTCTTATTCATAATGAATTGCTAAATATTGCAGAGTACAGTCTTCATATGGCAAAACTTCTTGATACTGGGCGCAATAGTATGTACCATGAAAACAGTCATTTTAATTACTTTCCTTGCTTAGTCATTCTGACTACATGTAAACTATGTGCAGAGGCTGCTACTGATTTTGCTGCTGGCATTATCCAAATTTTAGTTACTAATGATGTCCGAGTCCTTCCAGAGTTGCAAAACCTTGTTGATGCATTGGCAAAGGCAAGATTTCTAATGAGCTGTTTACCCTTTTTATTTTTCTTCACAGATTCTGAACGCTTCTAGTTTTTTAGGTTGCTGCAAGGCCTGGATCTCCCGAGTCATTACAACAGTTAGTTGAGATTGCCAAGAATCCTGCTGCCAACGTTGCTAATTTGTCCAGTGTTTCAGCTGTCAAAGAGGATGTCTCTCTACAATCTTGGGAAAAGAAGGTCAGTCATGGCCCCCCTTCCCCCACCCACCCTCACATGCCATTTTTCTGCCTACGATTATGCCAATATATGTGTATGTATGTACATATGGAAGGTCTCACCATTTTGCCATATTTGTCACAGCAGGCTACTAATGTTGCTGTTTCTGGGAAGGACTATAATAGTACGACTGTTTCTGCAGAACCAGATTCTGTATTTAATAAGAAGGTAACTATAGAACTTTTTATGCTGACTGTGCATATCCAACCTCATAAATTAAGAATGAAAAAAAATGATTGCCAAGGGAAAATGATTGCTTAGGGAACAAAAGATACTCCCTCCATCCTAATTTAAAGATACTCTCTCCATGCTAATTTAATTGATGCATTCGAGGTACTTCTAGTGCAGTGAGTGAAGCTTTATATCCTTGGTTTGCTATGCTTGCATACTTTGGCTGAAACCATGGAGATTTTTCAGATATGATTATTGTTGGCTGAACGTTAGCTTTTATATTCTGCTTGTTTTTGACTGAAATGTTTCTCTATCATTCCACCTTGTGACATAAACATGGACCTACCTTAACCATGATGGTCCAACCGCATTGCCATTTTTTTTTCAATTATATTAACAGGTAGTATTATTTCTCGAAGTTGAAGAAATGAGAACTTTGCATCAAAATATATAATTTAAGAACGGTAATATATTCTGCTTGAGACTAGATTCTAATCGTTCCTGAGTAGGATTATAAACCCAAACTACAATTTTCTTGATGATCTTCCCTTCTCCTCTTTTAAAAGATTAAAGTGGGAATTGATTTTGTGATATCCTGAAAAAGGAAAAAACCCCATACAATATGGCCAAAAGGTAGCGATGTAATATTAGCCTTTGGCACTTGATCTAGTACTCCTCATCGCTCACAAATTTATGATTGCACATATGAATAAGTAAAATAAATTTGATTGATGTGATGCTTTTCTTAAAAGAGCTGTCTAATATTGTATTTGACTGAATTGTGGATAACAAAATATATTTCAAATGTGGGATAGTAAAAGTTGGACTTCCTAAATTGTTCCAACTGAGTTCTTTTAGTGGTGATTAATTATATATAATATTAGTGTATTGTACTAATCAATCCATTCGAAAAATTGTTCAGTTATAATTAACCAAACACTGATTTCCATTAATAGGATACTTAATGAACTTTTAAAATGAAACATACTGCTTTTACCGAGTCTCATAGAACCTTATACCATATAATTGAGCACAAATTCCACATTAGTCAGAGGTAGAAGGTACTTGGATGATTAAACTTCTTAGTCATGCCTTATGTTGTAGTGGAGGTTAAGAGGTGTTACTGAACATAATTTGTTTGTTAACATGTGGGTTGTGCAGGTGTCTATGCTTTTTGCAGAGTGGTATAGACTTTGTGAAATGCCTGGGGTAAATGATGCAGTTTATGCCCGTTATGTTATACAACTGCAACAGAATGGTTTTCTCAAAGGGGACGATACCACAGATCGTTTTTTCCGTCACATAATGGTAAACTATGACTTAAAGATTTTTATGTCCTTTGAATATGTTTTGTAGGTGTTGGAATTGTAGATAATCGCCATTTTTTCTAGGATCTCTCTGTGTCTCATTGTCTATCTTCCGAGGTGATCGCATCTGGACCTTCACATCAAGTGCAACCTTTATCTTTCCTTGCTATTGATATATATGCTAAACTAAGCTTTTCCATTCTGAAGGTAACATATTCTTTTGTTGTACATCATTATGGACATCTTGTTAGACATCTAGCCATTTATGAGTAATTTACTATTAACTTCACTTCCCACTTGTTATAGTTTTACCCTGTGGATATGGGATCTGGCAAGTTGTCACTATTGGCAAAGGTAATATTTATTACTCATCTATGTATATGTATTTTGTATGTGGGAAATTGTGATATGATGCAAAGAATGATATGACAGGTGCTGGGACTGACTGTTAGATATATTCAAAAAGAAGCCGAGGAGAAGAAGTCACAATTTAACCCTAGACCATTTTTCAGATTGTTCATAAACTGGCTCTCTGATTTGTGTTCGCTGGATCCTGTTTCTGATGGTGCGAACTTCCAGGTATGCTACATGTGGCTAGTTATATACTCCGTATTTGCTTATATTCACACCGCAGGGGTCTAACATTGCCAATGTTTATGTAGGTTTTGACTGCTTTATCCGATGCCTTCCATGCTCTTCAACCTTCTAAAGTTCCAGGATTCAGGTCAGTTTCTAAAACTTTTATTACCCTCTCGATGCTTCTGCCGTATTATTGTTATTATTTCTGGCTCTCTTCTTTCTCCGTAAATTGCTGTTTAACTGATTTTTAAGAGGTACACTATATTTGTTTAAATGATACATTCCTTTGTTAATAATTATCTGGTACCTTGTGAAGTTTTACTGTTTCATGTTTCTATCTAAATTGCTTACACGGGGAACTTTGTATGCAACAAAAAGGTGTTCACATGCATGTGCACTCATATACACTTGTGGGCACCTTTGTGACGACTTCTATTAGGTCATTTGGGTTGAGATAAAATCTTGAAATCATGTAAAACTGATTATTGTTGTAGAAGTGTATTGTATTGCTGCTGACTTGTGTTTGCTTCTAGCTTTGCATGGCTGGAGCTAGTGAGTCAGAGAAGTTTCATGCCTAAATTACTTTCTGGAAATGGTCAGAAGGGATGGTTCCACTTTCAACGTCTTCTTGTGGACTTATTTCAGTTTATGGAACCTTTTTTGAGGAATGCTGAACTAGAAGAGCCGGTTAGAGTCTAATTCTCATGAATGAGTAATCTCTGCACTACTTCTGCATATTTCAAAACTTGGCTCTATCCAATTTCAGGTCCATTTTCTGTATAAAGGGACACTCAGAGTGTTGTTGGTATTGCTGCACGATTTCCCGGAATTTCTTTGTGATTACCATTTCAGCTTCTGTGATGTCATACCGCCAAGCTGTATACAGATGCGAAATATAATCCTTAGTGCATTTCCACGCAATATGAGGCTTCCGGACCCCTCTACACCCAATCTAAAGGTGGTTAAACATTATTTCTGATTTTATGTTTAGCTGGCCTAATTTATCAATAGAAAGGCAAGGATTGACAATATTTACTGTCAGATTGACCTGCTAGATGAGATTAGTCAATCTCCTCGCATCCTCTCAGAAGTTGATGGGGCTCTTAAAGCGAACCAAATAAAGAACGATTTGGATGAGTACCTCAAGGTAGTGTTTTACTCAATATGTTAATAGTGTTTCCCTTTTTATTTAATGGTAACTTGTGCCTCTCTGTCTCTGCCGTTCGTCAAGAAAGGGTTTTGCAGAAATTTCCTGGGTGGTGTTTGTGTGTGGATTCACTTGAACTAATAATAAATACTCTTTCACAAAAAAAGAAAAGATATTTAGTGGTCAAATGTACTAACCTTGTAAGGCCTTACATATTTTCTGATAAGTAAAAAAATTACCATGTCAATAGTGAAGTACAGTGTATATTCACTTGTATAGTTCAAACTCAAAAGTCTCACCATAAATGTAAACTTGACTATCTTTTTGGGAATTGGAGGGAGTAGGAAAAATCCGCTTATAATTTATTCGCACATCTTTATTCTTGCATCTTTCTGCAGGTACGGCAACAAGGGTCACAATTTCTGACTGAGCTGAAGCAGAAGCTACTGCTTTCTCCAAGTGAATCTTCTCATGCTGGCACTCGTTATAATGTTCCTCTTATGAACTCCCTTGTGCTATACGTGGGGATGCAGGTAAAGTGAACTCTTCTATCATCCTACTAACCTCACATTTAATTCAACGGTAAAGAACGGAAGTGATGTATTTCACCAACTTCTTTTTACAAGTTGTCAATATTCGTAACATTTTTTATTACGTGGGCCATGATGTTTTGATTTAAAAATTCTTATTTAAAGTTAGCTAATTATAACATTTTTATCACTTAACATGTGTGTGCAGTGTGCCTAGTCAAATTTATTCAAATAAAATGGATTTGAGTACTTGATGATGTGTTTGATTGAGCCGACATTTCAAAGAAATGAATTACCCTTGTTAAATTTAGTGGAGGTCATCGCATACTTAGGTCATCTGTATCAATGTTATGGCTGTGTTCTTGTTTTTAATCTTACAGCTTCTACCTGTTTCTAGTATCTGTATTTTCTATCTAATGCCACAAGATAGATGGCTCTAGTTTTCCCATGGGTTCCTCTATTGCCAATTTTTTTTTTTTGATCTTGTGCATTTTGTTGCTTTAGGCTATACCGCATGCACAGTCTATGGCAAGTGGTGGTCCCCTTGTTGAATTCTTGGTTGGTGCTGCTCTAGACATCTTCCAAACTTTGATACTTGAACTGGACACAGAGGGGCGCTACCTTTTCTTGAATGCCATTGCTAATCAATTGCGATACCCGAACAATCACACACACTACTTCTCGTTCATCCTTTTGTATCTCTTTTCAGAGTCAAATCAGGTTCGTTAAATTTCTTAGCCCCTCGAATAATGACTATTTTAGCATAACGTCTTTTAGCTAACAATGGCTTTCATCAATATATGTCCTTTAGGAAGTAATCGAGGAGCAAATCACTAGAGTTTTACTAGAGCGACTGATAGTTGATCGTCCCCATCCTTGGGGCCTACTAATAACTTTCATCGAACTGATTAAGGTCAGTATATAAACGTCCAGTTTCTTCCTACTAGATTTCGGTTGAGTTTTCCATTCATCAACTAATTATGAATGTTCGCCATCAGAATCCACGATACAACTTCTGGAGTCGGTCATTCACAAGGTGTGCACCAGAGATTGAGAGGCTATTTGAGTCGGTCTCACGCTCATGTGGTGGCCCTAAGGCAGTTGATGAGGGTGTCGTTTCAGCCGATTCTTTGCACTAGGCATGATGTTCGAGAGCATTACAACTCGAAGTTAACTAATTTATGTACAATTGTAAATAGTTAGCTTTTGTAGAATTACTAAAATGGTCCACCTGATTCAATAACTTTATTCAAATCGTATGAGATGGTATTCGTAGTTTTCCTTGATTAAACATTGAATATTCTGTATGAACCCTCTTTGGTAATCAGGATTATGGAATTAAAAAGAACTGTTGTTCGATTAGATGTTTCAGTAAGAGAGCCAGTTTCTATTCTGCGAAAGCTGGGGCTAATGGCTAATTAATTAGCAATATAAGTACATAAAATGTTATATAATAGCAGTCGTAATGTCATATATGTAGCTGATCTGTTATATTCACTCAAATAGTCATTTTTGGGTGTGAGATTATACTTATGTCCCCCTATTTGTAAGTGTAGCAATCGAGGGACTTCAGATAAGGGGCAAAAATTAAATTCATCCTTAAAAACACTGTTTTGGTGTCTGCATAATGTTGCCCATACATATAGGCTATTAACATTCATATGACCATATGTGCATGTAGCACATTCAAAAGATTGTGGTCTCTGAGTTAATCGAATAGTCTAGTGGAAAAAGGCTCTTGCTAGTGATCGGAAAGTCCTGGTTCGAAACTCACGTCATCGCTAATTTACCAAAAAGAAAAGGAAAAAAGACGATGGTCTCAGAGCTTCGTGGCTTCAATGAAATCGATATCAACAACCGGATAAGCCAGATTTGTTTTCACTACTCCCTCCATCCCTAATTGATAGGGATACATTCCCAAAATAGAAATCCCTTTTTTGATTCCATTTTGACCAAATTTAGTAATAAAAAGTGGAGGAAAATTTGGTTTTGTGAGATAAGTTTAAAATTTCCTAAAAGTGTGTGCAAAAACAAATAGCCTTATAAAAAAGGATGGAAGGAGTATTATTATTTCTTCAGTTTGGTGGATGTATACATGTCGACAAGTACCCATGAGCTGTAAATGAAAGGCTTGTGTTATAACCTTTCCATCTCTACTTGCATCATGACAGAATTGTTCGAGACATCATTAACTATTTGCATATTCCTTCTTATAACGACACAGTTTGGTCAGAATGGTTTGCAACAGATTAGGGGCCAATTGGCTTTATAGATGATTAGATTTATGCTATAAAATACACTCCTATTTTCTTCTATATTGCTTGAATTCCTTTTCTTTCAATCAAACTTGATTCATTTTCTTGTGTCATCAGTTCGGAGGAAAGACGAAGATCTGAAAAGAAAAACAAAGAAGCAACAGGCCAACAATTCAAATCAAGATGGTTTGAGCAAACTAACGAAGGCACTCCTACACCATGGGGGGATTTGGAAGTCTATCGATTCAACGGAAAATGCAATGAGCATCGGGCTGTTGCTGACAGCTCAGTCAACGTTGTTGTGACCAGTGTTGAATCGAACATAGTTGAATGCATGACAGTATGCCAATACCTCGTAGTGATGAATCTATCAAAGCTCATCAACAAGTACATTTCAAATACGGAAACTTTTTAACACAATGTTCCCTATACATTGACTGAGAGGAAGAACAGCTTCATTGTATAAGACAAATTATTTAGACAACATGATAGCAAAAGAAGCATCATCCGTTGCATCGAACAAGATTCAATCAACACATTAATACGAAAATAGTGAGATATAGTCATGATTACTTGCAAACGAAGACACATAATTTCTTCGTTAATTCAGTGTAAGCGTGCATAATCATATACAAATAATAGCATGTAGAGCTAAGCAATATTCATCGAGACTAAAGCAAAGTCTGTTGTTACAAAACAAATTCTCATCTCAACAATCAGGAATTCAAATTTCAACCTCTCCAATCACAATTTGTGTTTTAGATACAACAAATAGCAACAATTGTTTATATGGGACAACATAAAATTGTTACAAAGAGATTCGGTGTAACATAACAATTTTATTATATATGCAACAAAAAAAATGAAAACTATAATAAGGCATTTCTCTATTTTCATGTTCAATTTCCTCATAAATAAATCACTTTAACTTTTATAATTGGACTAGGGTTAAAAGCACGTTTGATGACACATATTTTCCGTCACGTTACTTTTTTTATTGGTAAATTGGCGATGAGGTGAGTATCGAACCAGGACCTTCTAGTCACTAGCAATAGCCTTTCCCACTAGGCTATATTTTGTCCTATTTGGTCACATACATCTTTACAAAAGTGGTCTTCGTTGCTGTTGCAATCAAAATTTATGACGCGACAACAAATATGTGTAATCAAACGTGCCTTTAAACGATTGAACTATATAAATCAACAATAATGTTAACAATTATTTGCATATTTTGGGAGCCTTCTATTTAAGTGTCTTCCCACGAGGACCCTGGGTTCTTATATAAAGTCTATACTCATCAAAAGTCATTGGTTGATATAAAGGAGGATTCTCTTTTGAAATTAATTCCTTTCCTGGTTGTATAAGCAAATCACTCTTGGGATTGTAAAAAAATGCCAAAGAAATACGCTCTTTTGAGGAGTTCACTATTACCCTGTGCTCCACACTTTTATATATGGCATTGCTTATAACCTAAAAAAAAAAAATTAAAAAAGTGTAAGTAAATATAATTGACATATATGTGAAGATTTAAGAGCCAGACATTAGCAATGGGTATTACAAATTGTAATTTAGTGACGATGATTACAAATAATGAATACAATAATTCTAAAAAGAGTTGGACTCGAGACTTCTTAATATAAGCTCGGATCAGATAACACCAGACCATTAAACCGTTCTCCAAAATAAATATAATAAAAGTAAGTTTTCCACTTAAACTGGTATGGAAGAAGTATATACTAATGAAAATAGTAATTAAATTAAATGTCATCAATAATTGTTCTTTTATCAATGACTTAATAACTTAGCGATGTCTGATCCGAGCCTATATTAGGAGGTCACGCGTTCAACTTTTATTGGAAGCAAATTGTCTCATATTATAGTGATAATTGCTGGAATGGTCTCCGTAATTGTATGCAAGATGAACTTTGGTCCCACTTAATAGTCGGTATTTAGTTCCCGTATGGTACATTTGGTGCAGTTTAGTCCCCAAACGTAAAAAAAGACGAAAAATTATAACTTTGGGTCAAAATAAAAGTTTTAGCCTTAACTCAAGGTAAACACGCAAGTTGGATAAACTATAGTATTGTATAATTTTTTTGGTGCACTTTAGTCCCCATAATTAATTTTTTACCCGATTTATTTCGATTTTTTTGCTATTGTTTTCTCGATTTCTTTTCAATTTTTTTCAATTTGTTTTTTCAATTCTCGATTTCATTTGGATTTTTTTTTCGGCTTTTTTCAATGTTTTTCGATCCTTTTTTTTCTTTTCGATTTCTTTTGTTACTATAATTTTGATTCAATTATTTGTTTTCGTACTTTTTTGACAAAAATGTTCAAGTTTTGACTTTTTTTGAAACAATTACCAGAATCAAAAGTTCTTGCGAAACTACCAAAAAATCGAATCTTTTTGCCAAAACAATTATCAAAACCGAACATTTTTGTTAAAACGTACGAAACCGAAAAATCGAACCATTTTTACTAGGAAAAAATCGAAAAGAAATAAAAAAAGAAAAGGAATTAAAAAAATCGAAAAGAACTTGAAACAAAAACATAAAAAATCGAAAAAAAATTTAGGAAAAATTAATTACGGGGACTAAAACAAGACTACAATGTATCCAATTTGCATTTTAACCTTGACTTAATGCTAAAACTTCGATTTGGGCCCAAAGTTAAAATTTTCCGTCTATTTTTAACGGTTTGGGACTAAAGTGCACCAAATGTACCAATTACGGGGACTAAACTTGCAGACCGACCATAAGTGGGACCAAAGTGCAACTTGCACACAATTACAGGGACCATTCCAACAATTATGTATGCTATTTCTAAAAGCACTCGCATCAGTTGCCTTAAAAGCTATTTCAGGGAGTGAAAAAATTAATAGCATCAAAAAATATACTTTATCAGCTCACCTATAATATACTAACTCCCAAAAATATTATTCACACAATGCAAAATGGTGAATCTATTCACATAGGTGTATTCAACGATTATTTTACATTTTCCTCCTTTTCCCTCCAAAGTGTATTGTCCTTATCATATTTTGCCTCCATTCTTTTTCTCTCTTTTCTTTATTGTTGAAAATTTTAAAAAGTATTGACATATTTAAAAATTTAACTTTTGAAGTTTGGGTGAATAATACGGAAGCTGATAAAATAGATGTATAAAAAACTAATGCCAAAAATAGACAATTGACAATTACAAATATATTATAAAAAAATTATTGAGAAACTGATATGAGTGCTCTAATATTTTTATTTTCACTATTTCTTAGTACGTTATTACTTATAATTTTCATTGCTTATTTAGAAGGAAAACAAGATCTAGTCAAATTATATTAAAAGAATTCTCTCATTGCTCCAAGGCCTTTAACTAATAACCAAGTCTTGCAATTATTTTTATATACGTTTGACTTTCGTCATATCTGACGTTTAATGTCTCAATAATTTAAGCACGTTTTAGTTATTCCTTAAATTATTATTCTTTCTAACAGATTTCTTCATTTATAGTCAAAGTGGAGTTATCATAAATAATAGACAATACCATGTGCAAAATAATCATATAGCGTGGTCAAACCGACTTTATATTCTCTACTTATTACATTATCTTTAATAATGAAAACAATACATTTTACATTAATTTAATTTTATTTAAATGAATAAATCACCAATTCAACTACCGTAATTTTAGTTCATAATAATTCAAACTTTGACCAAATCTTGTTACTCACTAATTAACATGTTGGCATGTAAAATTTTTAATTAGGTCATTTTCAAAAATTAAAAAATGAATCACTGTAACATTTAAATTTAGACTTCACCATTTATAAAAAAATTCTATTTTACGTGTATATTAAATTATATGAAATGATCATTTTTATCTCATGTTTGTTCCTTCTTTTATATTTCTTACTTTATGATAGTGGATTTTAGAGGTGTAGAGAAAAATTGGAATCGAACCAAATCGAATCGAACAAAAAACAATAGTTTTTTTTAATACATACGTAAATAAAGTATAATTTTACAAAAGAAAGAGGCTCCATAAAATTAATTAAAAGCATAAAAAGGAGATAGGTGATTGATATTGAGTACTATAAATAGTAGCTACTCCCAACTAACCTTCCAATTCAGTTTATTTATCTTGTCCATATGTTGAGCATGAAATTTTAAGAAATTATATAGTTTTAACTACATTAAGTTAAATATTATGTAAATAGTTTATTAAGATATTAGGTTCACATATAATATAAAAAGAACAAGTAATAATTTATGATTAAAATATTGCATCCAAAAAAGAAGTGAATTAAAATAATTAAAATTGAATGGTATGGGATTGGTAAAAGCTATTTCAACTCGTGTGTTCCTCTATGTACGAAGTATGTTCGTTAATGATATCGAACACTTTTTCTTTTAAAAAAAAACACAATACACAAAACATATATTGACATCGTGAAAATAAAATCGCGCAAAACCGGGAATGAGGTAACTTAGGCAATTAAATACAAAAAAATACCTGAATCTGATCGCCTATATTGACGATAAATGCATGTGGATGAGGTTTCACAGTGATCCATGCATTATCTTTACGGACCTGAAGACCTGCCACGTCAGCATCAGGTAATAACATAGTCAACCCACCTGGGTCTGAATGAGAAGATAATCCTAATGTTAAATTTGGCTGAGGGCATTTTGGGTAAAAATTAACTCTCATACAAGCTCCAACATTGCTTGCCCCTCCAAATGAATCAAGTAGATAATCTTCCTCCAACCCAAGAGTTTGGGACAATATTTTTGTGATAAGGCCACCTAATTTTACCACTTGGGTTGAGTACTCTTCAATCACATCCCTACAATAATAACACCATTAATGAGAATTAGGGATATCATAAAACTCTACTTTTTCTCATATGGTTATTTAACAATTAATATTTGTTATATTGAGAAAAATAATTGTTAAAATGATCTCAGATAATATGTGCAGGTTGTAATTTGGTCCCAATAAATGTGTCGTCTACACAAATAGCCTGATATTAGCGTAAAATGTATAGTTTAGTCCATCTTTCTATCAAAATTTAACGTCTAACACAAAGAGGGACTAAAGTGTACATTTTCAACCAATAACAAGAACCATTTGTGCAGTCCAAACATTAAAGGGACTAAAGTAAATCTTACACATATTATTTGGAACCATTTCAACAAATATCTCGCTACATTCGCGTCAATAATAACAACTATATTCCACTAGTAAAACAATTGAATTTTGAATGTTTTATAATTCTCATTTCATTGTTATAATTTTGATATAAATGAGTAAGTACCAGGGTGGATCAATGATTTCTTTTTCTTTTAGTATGTGAACGATGAAAGTATTAATATAATAGTATTACAAGTAACAAATATTGAAATTTCTATCTAACAGACAGTTAGAGTATGTGCTAACGAACAAATAGTTAAAATAAAATATGAGACAAACATCTCGTACAAAAAAATTAACCCAAGACCTCCTAATTATAAACTTAAGCGAGATGTAACTATGCTATTGAATCGTCGATCAATGACTCGTATGAATAAAAAGGGTAAAAAAAGCGGGTCAAGAATTATTGTTTTACTTCAAGTAGGCAAATAAGGAAATTGATGTATTATATTTGTGAAATTTAATGGAATCATTATAAATTCCTAAAATATCGAAGTTGGTCAACCAGAAAAATGAAAAGTTAGATAAAAGATTATTTGAAAAAAAAATTCCATGATATTGAAAGTTGTGGTTAACATGAAAGCAAATGATAGTACAACCATACTTCACATACTTATTATATACTCGATAGTATAACACAACTAGAATTTTGAAATTACTACAACAACTTTAAAATATATTGCAACAAACATTTGACCATGCTTTAATAACATTTTACCAAAATTTTCTTAGTGTTATTGAAAAGGTTATTAGACATGAGTTCAACGACAACGAATACAGTTCATTAATAATACAGTTCATTAATGATAGCGCTCGTATAGTACCTTAGAGAAGTTGGAAGAGTAGGCCATTTTTTGTGATCTTTCAAAGAGGGAGGTTGATAATGAAGAAAGTAATAATCACTCCAATCAAGAATTGCTCCCTTTTCGATCCCCAATCGGCTTCCATAACCTTCATAAGTTTTGGGGGAATTTGCATAGCTTTGCTTCACTTCCATCGGTTGATGAAAGAAGTCCCTCCACATTTCCCTGTGTTGATCCATCAATTCAGGCCTCACCCCATGGTTCACCACCTGGAAAAACCCCCATTCTCGACAGGCCTCGGATATTGCCTTCATTGTAGACTGGACAATCGCTCTATTATTATCATCGTCGTGTGTGCTAGTAATACCACCTCGGATCATACATCCTAGGTCGATCACAGGAATGTTTATATCAACGTTAGTACAAGTATTATTAGTACTTGTGTTTTCGGAGAGAGGTCTTTCCGTTGGTGGTTTAACATAGCGGTCTGGAATTTGTTCCAGACCGCAATCTGATAGCGATTGGACACGAATAACTGGTTCGGGCCAATCGCTAGTTATGGGAGGAGGAGGATGAGGAGGAGAGGGAGAAGGGGTTGATTTAGTATTCATTATAAACGTCACTTTTAGAAGTTGAGAAGTGGATATATAAAAATAAGTGAATGAATCCAAAGGAGGAAATATATAAAGGAAAAGTTTATGAAGCCAGTTGGTGATGTTGTACAATTGTTTTGCTTCTGGATGTAATCTAATAACGACTTTATAATAAACTAAGCTTAAAATAGTAATAAAAACCTTCCCAAGAAAAGAAACAAATATTATATTCAAAAAAACACGTGAATGATATGAAATATTATAATAATGTGAGGATACAAAAAACAGGTAGTGGAGAGAGATAAATCGAGCAAGATTATTAGAATTTGAGTTTGGCCATCTTTTTTAGTACTCCTTCCGCATGATTTGACTAATTCACCCTTAATAAACCGATTGAACACTCCCCTATTACTAGATTTTCATGCCCCTTCCCTCCTTCTTGTACTTCTTCTATCTTCTTATTCTAGCTAATTGCAGAAATGATCCGCGATAATGGGTTCGGGTTGCATTTTGGTCCTCAATAGTTGACGAGTTGCAGTTTAGTCCCCGATATTGCCGAATTTGTTGCACTTTCGTCCCCAAACCGTTAGTTCCGTTTAAAAGGTGACGTTTTCATTACTTTTTAGGCCAAAATTGTAATTACGAAATAAATTAGAGTAACCTAATCAATTTTGGGCACCAAAATCTTGATTGTGAGTGTTGACCCATAATTTCCCTCCAAAACTCTATTTCTTTTTCGATTTTTATTTATTTTCTTTTTCATTTTCTTTTCCGATTTTTATTTTTATTTTCTTTTTCGACTATTTTTCAATTTTTTCTTGATATTCTTTTTCAATATTTTTTATTTTCGTTTTGGATTTTTTTATTTTCTTTTTCATTTTTTTAGATTTTTTTTTCAATTTTTTTATTTACATTTTCCATTTTTTTATTTTCATTTTCAATTTTTTTAAAATTTTCGTATGAATTTTTTTTCGTTTTTCTTTTCTTTTTCCAAGTAAAAGAGGTTCAATTATGGCAGTTATTTTAACTAAAAGGTTTTATTTTGGCAAAAATTAGTTCGATTTGTGTAGTTATTTTAGCAAAAAGTTTTGATTTTGGCAAAATAAGTTCGGTTTAGGAAGTTTTTTGGCAAACAATTATCAAAATCAATTATTTTTGTGAAAAAACTATCAAAACAAATTTTTTTTAGCTAAAATAACTACCATAGTCGAACCTCTTTTACTTGGGAAAGGAAAAGAAAAAATCAAAAAAAATTTATAAAAAAATTTAAAAAGAAAATTTAAAAAATCGAAAAAGAAAATTAAATAAAAGAAAATAAAAAAATCGAAAAATAAAATTCAAAAAATCGAGAAAAAAAAGAAAATAAGAAAATCGAAAAAGAAAAATAAAAAAAATCAAAAAAGAAAATAAAAAAAATCGAAAAGAAATGAGTGAAAACATCACCTTTTAAATGGAACTAACTGTTACCCCAATTTATTTCGTAATTACAATTTTGGCCCAAAAAGTAGTGAAAACGTCACCTTTTAAACGGAACTAACGGTTTGAGGACCAAAGTGCAACAAATTCGATAATATCGGGGATTAAGCTGTAACTCGTCAACTACTGGGGACCAAAGTGCAACCCGGACCCACTATCGGGGACTATTACTGCAATTAGCTCCTTCTTATTCTTCTCCACCATCTTACTACCACCAACCACCAAAACTCTTCTTTTTTTTCTTCTTCTTTGAAATCAAACCTCCTTACCCTCTTTTGAAATTGAAAATGGACATAGGGTAATGGAGTATCGATTTTCAGGGCATTAGGAGCTTCTTTTTCATGTGGGGAAGGGGGTCGAACTGTTTTTGCAGATAGGGGAGGGGCTGCTCGCATGGGGTGAGGGGTGGGGAGAAGGAATATTTTAGTAGTTGGTGGTGGTTTTGTTGTTATGAAGAAGAAGAAGAAGAAGAAGAAGAAGAAGAAGAAGAAGAAGAAGAAGAAAGGATCTCAATAGTGGTGGTGGTAGGATGGTCGACAAAAAGAATAAGAAGAATAGGGGTAGCGTAAGGAAATGTAATAATGGGGAGGGTTTATTAAGATTTAAAAGTATGTTAGTAGAAATTTTAGAAAAGCCTAGTGGAAAAGGCTCTTGCTAGTGACCAGAAGGTCCTAGGTTCGAAACCCATCTCATCGCTAATTCACCTCCTTCTAATAATTTATTGGGTAAGTTGCCTCGTTTGTCTTAAATTTTTTATACAGGTGCTACAGTTCATGCTACTAGTACTCTTGATTGCTTAGTTGATCAATTTGATTAGGTTTCGTGTCTTCTTACTTTACCTGATGGTAGCATTATTTACTCGACTCGTCGTGGTAATGTTATATTGTCCGATTCATTGACATTACGAGATGCTCTTTATGTGCCCCGTTTGAATTGTAACCTAATTTCGATCTCTTAGTTACTTCTGGATCACTCTTGTGACATTGTTTTCACGCACAATTTGTGCTCTGTTCAGGACCGAAGTACGAGGATGGTGATTGGAGCAGGTAAACGGAGGGGTGGACTTTACTACTTCAGTGACCTTCCTGTGACTTCACCAGCATCTCTGTTAACAATTCACACGCCTGAGTTGGAACTTTGGTAACAATATTGAAATCTTTACCATTTAATAATAGTAGTACTTCTAGTATGAATAAATCGTGTGAGACATGTCATCGTGCTAAACGTACTCGTGATGCCTTCTTGGATAATTTTTATAAAGCCTCTTGTTGTTTTGAGCTTATTCACTGTGATCTTTTGGGTCCTTATCAGAGTCCATCGTTGTGTGGTGCAAATATTCTTTGACTTTGTTAGATGATCATTCTCGGGCTCTTTGGGTGGTTTTGTTGACTGATAAAACTGAAGTTTATTCTATGTTCCTTAAATTTGAGTCTATGGTGAAACATCAGTTTGGTCTTGAAACCTTATTTTGATGCTCATGGGATTTTATTTCAAACTTCTTGTTAAGGTACACCTCAACAGAAAGGTCGGGTGGAGCGAAAACATCGTCACATACTTTATATAGCTCGGACTTTGATGTTTCATGGGCATCTTAGTATTGATTTTTGGGGTGAATGTGTTTTAGCTGCTTGTTATTTGATTACTCCTTCTCGTATTTTGAATTTTAACTCCCCGTATGAAGTATCGTATGGTTCTCCTCCATCATACGATCATTTGCGCGTTTTTGGTTATCTATGTTATGCCTTTGATTTAAATTCACGGAAAGATAAATTCTCGAGTCGGAGAAGTAAATGCATTTTTGTGGGTTATCCCTTAGATAAGAAGGGATGAAAATTGTTTGATTTGGAAACTCATGATTATTTTGTGTGCCGAGACGTTACCTTTTATGAATCAGAATTTCCGGGGGTTGGTGTAACTCCTGAAAGTGGCTCGAGTTCAGTTAGTACAGAACCAAGATTATATTTTGGATTGGACGATGATGACACTTCTGTTGAGCTAGTTGCACCCTCGTCTAACATTGGAGCCGTTATGGGGAAGCCGAGAATGAGGCTTCCCCGGCTCCATCCGGGCTGGAGGATGTTAGCGAGGTTCCTGTTAAGATGGTTCTACGAAAGGGGCAGTGTGATAGGGCTCCCCCCTCTCATCTGCGTGATCATGTACTTCATCTTCTTCCGCATTCGAGTCCACCCCCCCATCTCTACATCACCTGACTCTTCTCCCGTCTCAGGTACTTCGTATTCTTTAACAAACTTTGTGAGTTATGGTTTATTTTCAGTTGCACACCATGGTTTCCTTGCCTCTATTACTGCAGGAATTGAACCTAGAACATATTGTCTTGCTGAATCCTGGTTGGTGTGATGCTATGCATGCAGAAATTCGAGCTTTAGAAAACAATGGGACATGAACTTTAGTTGATCTTCGTCCAGGGAAGAAGGTGTTAGGCAGCAATTGGGTCTATAAAATAAAGTACAAATATGATGGCAGTGTTGAACGTTTGAAGGCCACTCTTGTTTGGTAATCACCAGATTGAAGGGATTGACTATTATGATACTTTTGCCCAGTAGCGAAGATATCTACTGTTCGTGCATTCTTAGTAGTGGCAGTTGTTCGTGGTTGGGACTTACATCAAATGGATAATGCCTTTCTACATGTTGATTTGCAAGAAGAAGTATATATGAAGCCTCCCCTTGGCTTTGAAAGTGGTAATGAAGGTAAGGTCTGTCATTGTATGGTCTAAAGCAAGCGCACCGTTGCTAGTTTGCTAAGCTTGCCTCATCACTGCGTGCGTATGGTTTTACGAGTTCTTATTCAGATTACTCTCTTTTCTCCTATGTGCGCGGTGGTGTTCGGTTGCATGTGCGGATCTATGTTGATGATTTGATTATTTCCAGTAACAATTTTGTTGGTCTCTCAGCTTTTAAATATTATTTGAGTTCTTGTTTTCACATGAAGGACCTTGGCGTTCTCAAGTATTTCTTGGGTATTGAGGTGGCTCGTAGTTCTAAGGGTATTTATTTGTGTCTACGGAAATATGTCTTAGATATTAATGCTGAATGTTGTTTATTGGGCGGCAAGCCGGCTGGTTCCCCATGGAAACGAATCATAAATTGGGAGAGTCAGCGACTCCCCTTCACCTGACGATTGGTGGGGCGGCTCAACTATTTAGCCTATACGAGATTTGATCTTGCTTACAGTGCTCATATATTATCTCAGTTTTTGCAGTGTCCACGTCAAGCTCACTGGGATGCAGCTTTACGTGTGGTTCGATACTTGAAAAATTCCTCGGGACAAGGAATTTTGTTGCGATCTGATTTTGATTTGACGTTATCTGGTTGGTGTGATTCTGATTGGGCGAGTTGTCCTTTGACTCGTCGATCTCTTACAGGATGGTTAGTGTTTCTTGGTGGTTCCCCGATCTCCTGGAAAACCAAGAAACATAAAGCTGTCTCCCTCTCCTCCATGGAAGTTTAATATCGATCCTTGACAGCGATTACTTGTGAAATTATGTGGGCTAAAGGTTTATTGCAGCTATTTGGTGTTTCCTTTGCCAATTTTATTCCTGTGTATTGTTACAACCAATCGGCTTTACGCCTTGCGCTTAATTCAGTGTTTCATGAGCGTTCTAAGCATATTGAGGCAAACTGTCATTTTGTCCGCGATGCTATAACAGATGGGATCATTGCTGCCTCTCATGTCTCGACTATATTTCAGTTGGCTGATTTCTTTACCAAGCCTCTTGGGAAAAAACGTTTTGAATTTCTTTTGCGCAAGTTGGGCATTTGTGATCTGCATGCTTCAACTTGAGAGAGGGTGTTAGACAATATGATATATACATATATACATATATATTGTGTACTAGTAGTTAACTATTCTAATATTATTATTTATTATTTTTTTTTTTTTTGATAATTAGCGATGAATTGTGATTACAATGATATTACAAACATGAATACAGATATTGCTAACTGATAGAAAGTTAGAGTATAATATGAGACAAATATGTCTCCAACAAGGTTCGAACCCATGACCTCTTACATGAAAGGTTGGGCCGGATGCCACTAGGCTACTATCATTATATTTGGGCATTATATTGTTAGGCCCATTAGGTTAATAGTTAACTCTCTATATATATTGTAACATTGTGATTAATATAATTCAACAAATCATTATTTCCTAAATATGATTTTGTACTTCATCCGTTCTTTGTAGTTGTTATTCTAGCTAATTGCACTTAGACTATGGAAAATATAAAATAGTCAAAAAGTACATTGAATATATAGAATCGGATTCAATTGACTATATAGTTTATTAGTTGATGACTTCATAGTAAAATGTAGTCAAAAAATAAATTGAAATATAGAGGTATAATTTTTAATGCTAGAGAGACCAGTATTTTAAAACAAAAAAATTAAGTTTAAAAAAAAACTTGAAAAGGACAGCATGAGTATAATATTATAGAAATTTAAAGAATATAATATTATGAAAATATTCTTAAACACAAATTTAATTATATTAACTTTACATTTTACGAATTAACGAATAAGAAGAAATTTGTGGTCAAATTTCAACATGAACTCCCAAAACGTCTTCAAAAACGAATTGGAGGAAGTAGTTAGTAATTTTTATATTTCGTATTTATAATATCATTGTATTAATACTCTTATAGCTACTTTATAAAAAGAAGTTATTTGTCCTCTACCAATTATTTTATTAATTTAACGCAGTTTATAATTATTTTACTGATTGTTAGCCTTTTTCAAGAACCGTTATTGTTTATAGTTTTATTATCATGAACAAATTTCTTTACTACTAGGTATTAAATGAAGGCGTACAATCGAAATATTTACGTGTTATTTTGGGACTGTTTCGTACTATTTCGATTCATTGTTACTCAATCCATGATCTATTTCTTCTGAATTTCATCTATCTAAGTATTTAAATTTAAAACTTTTATATAAAATATTTACATCATTAATATTATTTGAAAAAATATCTAAAAGTTAGATCTAGAAAATGAATAGACAACTGTAATTATCTAACACGTAGAAGCTAAGCTATATTATATATATATGTATGCTACAAAAACTAATGAAGTAATTACATTAAATCACTATATAAATTTATATTTTTATATATAGATATATATTTTCAACAAAATTGATGAATTTTCTTTAGTTTTAATGTTTCTAAAAAAAGTTGAAAACTTAATAAACTTAGTTCTAACTGAAAAATTATTTCCGAATTATTTCCAAAAATAGAAACATTTCGGACATTTCGCAGGAAATGATTAGAAATTTTAATCTATGAACCTAATATTCTTACTCAGGATCTTTATCACATTTTCAAATGAACTTTTTTCAGCTGTAGTCATCACTTATAGTAGTACCATACCATCATTCTGAAACAGGTGGACAATTAATAATGATGCTCAATACTTCTCTAACAATCATCATTTGAAACTTAGAAATTACGTCATTAGATGAACTTCATCTACAATACATTGTTTTCACATGAAAATACTATCCTCAGCTCAGGCACAACGTCGCCGTAAGAATAACTATCAAAAAAGGGTTAGGAGAAGGGTTTGAATATAAATGTGGTTTACTGTAAAAATTGATTATAAAAATCAAGAGAAAATTGTAGGAATAGCACATTTTGAGACTTTTTATAACTTATAGCACTACTTTCCATTTTTTACATTAAATAGCACTAGAGGGGGCAAAATGACTAAATTGCCCCCCCAATATTTGGATACACTTTTTTTAAGACTTTTTTTTAAAAAAAAAATTCTGATTTTTTTTTTCGATTTTTTTTTTCATTTTTTATTTATTTTTTTAAGATTTTTATTTTTATTTTTTCTATTTTTTTTGTTTATTTTTTTCTATTCTTTTTCATATTAAAAGAGGTTCGATTTTGGTCGTTGTTTTAGCTAAAAGTATCGATTTTCGTAAAAGAAATTCGATTTTCGTAGTTGTTTTAGCTAAAAATCGGTTAAAAAACGAAAAAAAAACTACAAAAATCGAACATTTTTGTGAAACAACTACCAAAACTATCAAACTTTTTTGGCAAACAACTACCAAACTTTTAACTAAAAACATTTTTGTAAAAACAAATATGAAAAAGAAATCGAAAAAAAATCCTAAACAAAATCGAAAAAAAAATAGATTTAAAAAAAAGTGTATCAAAATATCGGGAGGCAATTTAGTCATTTTGCCCCCTCGAGTGCTATTAAATGTAAAAAATGAAAAGTAGTGCTATAAGTTAATGAAAAGTCCCAAAAGGTGCCAATCTTACAATTTTCTCCAAAAATCCATAATATAGACATAAATTTTATTAGGTATTTTGTATATATGCACTGCAAAAAGGCACCAACATTGAGCCTAGTGAATAAATAGACTAGTGGTGCCCATAGTAAGCAAAAAATGTACACTTTAGCGAGCTATTTTCCGTTGATAGTAAGAGTATCATTATTTAGTTCTCTTAAATAATGTGACAGGGAATTGGGTAAATGCCATGCACTTGGAATTATATGATTCACATAAATAATGATTAGTCTAGACGAAATGGATAATTAAGAATTTAGATACTCGATTTATTAATTGGTTTATTTAAATTTTCTATGGTAATACTTAGTGTAAGTAGTTTCAAATAATCGATAATTAAATAAATTGTGTTGTGAAATCGAAGTTCCTCGTAATGATTTAAATCTTAATTGCAGTTGATATTTTTACTGTTTTATTATTTTGGACCTGACAAAAGTGTATTCTTAATTTGCATTTCTATTAGTAGATAGCTATAATTAAACTAGATTAACATATCCTTATGGGTTCGACCCTTTTCTTTGCACATTGTACTTGATGACGTCCCATGTACTTGCGAGATAAAAAAAATATTAAAAGTATTCATTAAAGGGCCTTATCTTGTCTGACAATTACGCAAATTTAAAATCAACAAAACTCAAAGACGCTGAATCAAATTTGATGGGAACAACTACCTAATGAAAAAACCGTCAACAAGGAATTCCTCATGTTGTAACAAGATCATTATCAGAGCTCGCAAGAGCAAGAGTAGTTATAAAATTGCAATTACAATATTTTGCAACTGAAAGTAAATATTTTAACTTTTGTTTTAGCATTTCAGCAACAGTTGATGTTGATGAAGTCAACATCAACCGTTAATGAAGATGATAGTCGGGACTCGCGGGCGGGGGCTGTTTAAGGAAGATGATCGAGGTTTACATATAGTCTTACTAATTTTTTTAGTACATCAATTTAGTTGTACATATAGTCTTACTAAATTAGTTTAGTTGTGTTTAGGGGGCAACAAGGATATTACCCATTATATTTAATATTTATTACTCCCTCCATCCCAAATTATTTATCCACTTTTCCAAAAAATACAAATGTCAAAATTAGCCTTCTTTGGTTCAAAATTGACCTCTGAGACTGGAGCCTCCAACAGATAGGGGCCTACCCTTCCCGTAATGGCCGAGCCGGTCCATTAATTTCTCTAGGCCCATCGAAGACCCGATGGGACCAATCAAGTTCGTCTCTTAAACGGTCCCAAGCATGTCCACTAAGGCTTGATTGACACCTCTACATCCAATAACTAACTTACTAGTTAAGTAGTTATTGGAAACTCATCCAATTTGATTTCAAGGTGCACAAAAGAAACACGTCAATGTAGATATTCAAATAGCCTAGTGAAAAAGACTTTCGCTAGTGATTAGAAGGTCCTAATTCAAATCTCACTTCATCTTTAATTTACAAAAACAAAACTGGTCAATGATATTCCTATCCCAATTCCAATTATTGATAACATTCCATTTTTAGTTTAAAAATTATTTCAAAGTAACACTTAGATAGAGTATCAATATACAAAATTGAAGTACAAAAATCTTGAGCAAAGACCTTAGTCCTTTCTCTTCACTCAATTTCCATTTAATTTTGTGTATGAAAACAAAAACTATAACAATCTACTCCTTTTTATTAACTTATAGTAGAGAAAACCAAACATACATTTTTGGCAGAAATCTCCAAATACAGATAAAATGTAATTCTAATAATCACTATATAACTTTATGCCCTTGCCACAACAAATAAAAGTTTCCCTTATAGATAGAAGCTGGGGAAGAGTTAGTTTAAAAGAATCGATTTTTCTCAGCGGCCGTTGGCCCGCTTCTCTACCTTCTTTTGAAGTGAAACTTAATAGCTTTAGTTCTCTTTAGCCCCAGATAACTGAGGGTCCGTTTGATAGTAGACTACATCACCAGTGTCGCTAACGTAATGGTCCTTCTTGAAACTACTTATCAAAACTCCCAGCAAGTGAAATGGAAGAGGTGCTGATCTCTTGGGCTCTTTGTAGTATTTTCCGAGAACTGGTTTAGCAGCTTCGGTCTGCAATTTTGAACATCCCGGTATGAATAATGAGGCAGATATATCTATCAAATAATACTACGAGTATTCTCCACCAACTTGATTAAATTAATTGTTTAAAGAAAAGATTAATACTCACTGCTTCAACTAGATGATAGTGTGGGATTTGTGGGAAGAGATGATGAATCACGTGTGTCCCAATGTCGTGATGGATGTTATTAATCACACCGTAATCACGATCAAGAGTTGTAAGTCCACCTCTTAAATATGTCCACTCCTATTAAAATGGAAATCATACACATTAGCAATACTTTCAAAAGACGAAAGAGAAATATATAGATAACAAAAAAGTCAATTAAGCAATGAGAAGAAGTTTCCCTCACCTTTCCACGGTACCAAGGAAGTTTGTCTTCATGCCCATGATGATGAAGATAGGTGACAACATCCAACCACATGACAAAAATCTAAAATTTAAAGAAAATGTCCAATTTAGGAAAAGGTCAGAACAAAAGTTTATGGTTCCGAATATTCAATTCAAGATGAGGCCACAAGAATTGAATAAATGACGTTAGCTAACTAACCCAGTAAGGGATGACATATAGTTTGAGCAACTGGACGGGACCCATAACGAAGGATAGTCCAACGAGCAACGCTGCCATAATGGACCAGCAAGTTGTAGAGGTGATCACGTCTTTTTTCTCATTTGCTGTGAAAAGATCACTACTTGGGTGAAAATGAGAGCCTTTCTTTCCAGGACTTCTACCCCACTGTCATCAAATTAAGAAGCAAAAAATAAACAAGACTTCTTCAACAAACAAATTTGGTGGCTGCAAATCTTGAATTAATCAATTCAACAACATGGCTTTATACATTACATACGCTTGTTCTCTACTGTGATAGTAGGTAAGTTTGCAGTCCAATTAGGTCATCTCGGAAAAGGCCTCCCTGTTATCACAGGGCTAAGCCTACGTATATCCGACCCCCCCCCCCCCTACCAGGCTTTTGCAGATGCCTCTTTGAATGCATTGGACATGTTGAATCAATTTAACAAAAACAAGGATCAGTAGTGAGGAGAGCAGATCTCACCATGGGGACCACAACAAAACGAGAAACTCACCAGGTAGAAAGGGTATGCAAACATGGGTATTGGCAAGTTGAACCTTACTAGCCTTGTCCATTTATCCAAACTCTTGAAAAGCGTCTCATTGAACTGCAAACATATTGGAAGCAAACACAAAGTCTACATGAGTCCAAATCCAATGAGAGGAAGAAACAATTGTTCAAGAAATACATTAGAGGGATTCAGCTGACTTACTGGATGCCAAGATTCATCGTTTTCGACATGTCCATGATTTTGATGATGAGTTCTGTGACTAATTCTCCTGTAAGATTTATAAATATTACTCTACGAGATTCTTTATTCACAATTATCCAACGCCAAAGTAAAATAAGGAAACAAAATTCAGGAATGCTACAAGGAGCCGGAATTATACCATCCATGGTAGGGCACAAGAATCGAAGAATGAAGGAAGTGTCCCACAACACTGTTTAGCTTGGGATCATTAGAAAAGCTACCATGACCACTGCATAACCAACATAAGAAGCAAACAATTATATTTCAGCAGCCATATGCTAGATAAATGAAATTGACAAGTTCAAATATAACAAATAAACACAGAAATAAACATTTTCCCCTTTCAAGAAACCAAGTATTAACACAAACCACTAAGCTAGCAAATTGAACTAGACATTCTCGCAATGAGGAAGTCTCAGTTTAAGTCATTGCAATGAGAATGGCCGAAGTTTAACAAAATTAAATTATCGAAACAAAGCAGGAATCGAGTTTGATTACCAATCATGGCCAAGAACAAAGAGAGCCCAAAACATAGTCCCCTGAGCAAACCAATACAAAGGCCACACAGCCCAATTGTTGAAATAAGCAGCTGCAGCAGCCAAACCAAAAACAATGGCAACATCCCTTGCAACATAGCTCATAGACTTCCATGGATCCTTCACCCAACAATGCTTAGGAATTGCATCTCTAATATCAGACAACTTAAAAGGCGGGGGTGCCCCGGGGTTAAACCCTTCCTCTTTACCAATTACTTCATCTTCTTCTTCCACTTCTTGAATCCTCACTGGTGTACTAACATTCAACCCCCACTTCCCACCAAGACCAGATTTTTTCCCAATTTCTGACAAACCCAATAAAGAATTTCCACCAAGATCAGATTTTTTTGCAATTTTGAACCTAATTTGATTATTACACAAATGGGTACTTTTCCTTGGAGCTAAATGTATCCTAGGAAGTGGTCTAACACCACATTCTGACAACAAATAGCTAGCCATTGCTTATACCCCTAAATGAGAGAAATTTACCAATCTTTTGGCAGTTTTCTCTATCAACTCTCTCTACAATTTCAAGAGAGAGTAAAGAAATTTGCAAAATGAAGGCTTAATGAAATTATATGGTGTATGATAAGTAGGGTTAGATGAGAAGATAACACAAAAATCTTCTCCTGTTATTACAACTACAAATATTATTGCAAGTTGCAAATGCTTCTTGTCTTGACCTCCACAAAAAGATTATGTGCTATATATATGGATCTGGGAGCAAAGTGGATATCAAATTGGGACCTCTCCTTCTCCCCCCCTTCCTTTGTGGAAGAAAAATATCCCTGCTTGCAACAGTAAGCACTCAAGTAGCACAAATAATAAATTTGATGAACGTGATTTGTATGCCACATTCTTTTTATTTTTGATGACCACATGTTTGATTTGATTCGGTTTTGAGTTATATTAAAATTAAACCTATTTTAATCAATATGGTTGGTTCTAATTCTATGTGTTTTGTCGAGTTTGATTAAATTTTTAATTTAGGGCCGATGTTTAAATTCATCATTTTTAAGATAATATAATTATTTCCGGGTTCAAGATTAAATCTAAATAATATTATTTTATGTACTATTAATTATTTATCAAAATATGTTCTTCAGCTAATTCATGTAAGTTCACTAAACTACGTTTGAAAAATAATTTTGCAATCTTCGTAGAGTTAGGTTAGGCAATATTATACCTTGTGCATATTTAGGTATTCCCTATGTTATTAGCTTTAAAAAAGGATACATGATTGTTATTTTATAATATCAATAATGATCAAAATTAAATTATTGACAATTATCATCTATTAAACTTAATTTTTTTAGGGAAAAATAGACATCAGTTTGGTACATTATAAATTAGTTCTCTCAATGAAACCTAAATCGTTCGGTTCCCTCAAAGGCCAAACCCAATCCGTTTCGACCTATTTCAAAAAGTTTATCTATTTTCGAGTTAATCGAATAGCCTAGTGGAAAAGGCTCTTGCCACTATGTTTTTTTACAAAAACAATAATGGGCGAAATTAGAGGAGGTGGGGTGGAAAACGAACCCTAGATTTTTTTCGATATCGTTATGTTTAGTTTATAAATGTATATATATCAAGTGAAATTTTTCCTTTATAAAGTAAAGGTTTTGGGTTCAAATTCCATAAGCGTGTGTTCCTCATGGTATAGTTTCATTACAATAAAAAAAGATGTATTTTAGGTTTTGGTTTGAAAATCGAAAATGTTAATTTTGTAAGTATTTGCACTTAGTTTGTTTTGAATTCTTTTAGTTGACTAACAATTATGTGGTCAAAAAATATAATGAATCTAGCTAACAAATATAATTTGATTGACTTAACAAATTTTTTTCGATATCGTTATGTTTCAGTATTTGAAATGCAATTAATTAGCAATTTTGTTCCCTTATTAGTTTCTTAACCTGTGCCCTAAGGGCACATTTTAGAAAAACCATTTTATTATTATTATTATTATTATTGATGGACGGTTGCTGGTTGGGTTCTTGCAAATGCTATGTGAACTGGACCGTGTGCTTGGTCTACCTCAAACCGCCAAACATTTCCTTTTCCAATAGTGTGTTCTCCCTATTACTTTATTAGGTTGACTTATATTTTGCTCAATTTGTTCTTCATGGCAAAATTACTTATCTGTTGTTATACACACCCAAATAATGATTTAGGAAGTGAAATTATAATTATGCCCCTATTTGTAAGTGTAGTAATTGAAAAAAAATTTCAAAAAAGGGCAAAATAGTAATTTCGATACTATTTTGCGGTATCGAATGACATTCTTTTGATTACGTCTATGGTGGCATCATGCATGAGTTCACATGAGGAAAAAGAATATGTAAATTAGTAACATTTAAAGGACGGAATCAAGGAGTTAAGTACATATTTTCATAATGTGTAGTAACTTTTTTATGAAAAGGATTAATTTGGGGGATGCAAATACACAATTGTTTGAAAAAATTAATGATTATATCTAACTTACATGTTGATAATTAAATGGAAAAACTTAAATTGGCAATAGGAAAAAAGTGACATAAGTTAATCCAACTCGATTCTCGGGTTCAAATATTTTTTTTTTTTTTTTTTGTAAATTAGCGATGAAAGTATTAGTACAATAGTATGATAAATATACCGAATACATAAATTATTAACTAGTAGAGAGTTAGAATGAAATATGAGACAATTGTCTCCACCGAAACTTGAACCCAAGACCTAAATGAAAGTTTAGTCAGATGCCACTAAGTTGTTGAGTCATAGGCTCGAGTTCAAATACTTGAGCACCCAATCTGTAGATTTTTTGTGTACTCCCTATGCACAGGCGAACCCAAGTAATGTTAAATAGATTTCAATTTTTGTAAGAGAAAAAATTAGTTTATATGGATGTTAGACTTAGAAATAGGAAATGAGACCCAAATGAACAAAATAAATTATTGCAAAGACATGTTCAAAGACATTAGAGGCTTAGATACATGTACTTCGGTAGGATTGATTCGGTATATGTTTTACATTTTTCTTTTGGTAGAAATATCATTATGAAATGTGTTATATCTTTTAATATGACTAGTATTTTGTATTTTGGAGAATAACTTCAATCTCAATATTCCACGACTTAAACATGACTTAAACATAAATGTCAATCTATTTAAATCTTTATTACCTCTTTACATACCGCAACTTATGAAAAGGAAAAAAGAAGTTTAACATTAAAGTCTCAATATACGAGAACTAAAAATTAATTAACTCAATGCATACTTATTTGATTAAATTTTAATATTATCTCTCATACATCATACCCTAATAGAATTAGGGTAATTCTTTTCACCACTCTAAATTTTTCCTAAATAATATAAATTATAATATCACTAATAATTTACTTATTATAGTGTAATTCAAAAAACAATCTAAACAAAATAATCTTATATGGAGAAACCATTTGCGAAAAGATTCTTACCATTTTGTCTTTATTGAAAGCAATTAGTTACGGCGATAAGCCGATAAAGCTAGAAATTAGAGGGATTGAATTGTTCATGTGGTTACGGAAAGATGTTAGTGGAATAGGCTTCCTTCAAAGTAGTCGTTTTCTCCTTTTAATTTAATTCTTAGGTGAAATATTTGATTATCCCTCTTAAACAATTTACTTAAATTAAATGTGCGTGCATAGCCTAATATGTGCAAATTTGTTTATTGTATTTAAAGTATATGTTTTTATATTAATTTTTATATTAATGTATAATGGTAAACATTCTTTGTAAATTTCAAAAATATATGTGCATGATAACAATTACTAAATAAATATAAAGTATAAAGTTATAAGTCACTATTTTACTCTTCTGAACAGTGGTGGATCCAAGATTTTTATATGAGTATTCATTTTATCATTCGGAATATAAAAATTATTAGTGACGAGAATACATAAAAGTGTTCAACACTTTTTAAAAGGCTACAATTCATGAAACCAATTCAAGTTTTTCGACATTCTTCTTTCTCGAATTGCTTGAACCGGTTGATAATATCTCAATCATCAATAATGGTAAAAACTTCTTTTGGTGACTTTATATTAATCACCAAACAATTGTGAACTGACTTAAAATACTTATGTATAATATAAATGAAAATATAATTAAAAACTAACTACCAATTAAAGTAATTGAATAAATAATTACATATTAATACTTAAGACATTAAGATTAGAATACTACATTAATTTCATACGACTTACTAATTGTATAAGTATTTATTTCAACAAGCAAATGTAAAATCTTAAAATTCAATCTCCATCCTAAGTTAATTACACCAAATCATTATGATTATATTTAAAAATTAAAAAATTAAAATTAACAAATAACATAATATCCTAAATATATATAATTGTAATGTGATGGTGAATGAAAATCATTATAGATAAATGAAAGTTATTATTTCAATTTAAACAAAAAATATTTTTATTGATTTAAAAAGATCATGACTTCATTATGGACCTTCAAAGAAAAGGAGTGAATTGTCTCATTTCCATATTAAATATAATATAAATAAGTGATTAATTAATAATTACATGAAACAAATTTGTTTGACCCCTTTTCTTACACGTTTCAAACTACTAAACCAAACACGGTGCTGGTGAAAAGATATTACGTGCGTGGTCAGAAGCGGGCCGCAACCCAATATTTGACTCCCACTAGCGTTCACAATCAACAATGGACAATCATGTTCCATATATTTTTCTAAGGTAATCGTGTATTCCTTCACTTTATTTATCGGTTCGATATTTTTTGCTTCCACAAATACTTTATCAATTATCACATAAAAGATTATATTTTTACATTTTTAATAAATCTTTTCGTTACTTCTCTATAATAAAATTATTAAGTAATGGATAATAGAGTTTCAAATAATCATTTATTTACATTTTCAACATACTTTTTAACTTTTTATGTTTTTAATCAAAATTGTGATTCGTCAATAAAAGTCAACTCGTTGTCTAGTTATTATACAATCACAATCAAAATGAAAAATAGTTGGCACACAATATGTTAATTCAGTCGTTATCAAAGTAGTACCGCAGATTACCCATGAAAGACTTTACAAGAGGGACTTATATCTCTTCAACAACTACTGAAATCTATCACTATGTCACCATCATCTTAATGTGAGTTATGATATAAATGGCTCAAGATTTTTGACTCAAACTGAATTAACTACCTAACAAGCAATCTAAGAGTAGAACAAATGTGTCCTAGAACAACTAACTTAAAGGATGGTTGAGTGTATACTGCATAAATCAAGTCAAGAATTGCTTGTGTAATTTCTGATAATCTTCATAAGTTGTTCAGCTTCGTTTATATAGGCTAGGTACCAACTAGACATAGGCTCCTCCTCTTTAATGTAGATTCATATAATGGCGGATAAAATAAGCTTGATTGGGAAACTTTCACATTCAACTTTGAGATTTGAATTTCAAATGCTTATTTGTCATTTAACCTCATCAAATCTTGTTAAGTAGATGCACACCCATATCGGATATCGATGTCCTTCCGGGTCAATATATAAGATCTTGGGCTACTCCCCTATTGCCAATTGGTTTTAGAGTGGAGCTTCATAGACTCTTAACATGGTATCATGAGCCAAGCCCGAGTTAATGAGGCACGTGTAACCCGCCGATGTTGTTCCGGTAAGTAATTCCGGCGAGGAAAATTCCGCCGACGATTGGGATACACGTGAGGGGAGTGTTAAGATGCACATTCCACATCGGTAGTCGATGTCCTCCCGGGTCATTATATAAGATCTTGGGCTATTCCCTCTATTGCCAATTGGTTTTAGAATTGAACCCCATAGACTCTTAACACATACCATCATATTTCAATGAAATATTGACGTTGTTTATATGTTTTATAAGAAACAACAAACTCGGTATTTCATAAAGGACCAACCTTTAACCATTCACATTTTTTTTCTCAGATTGAAATCTTCTTCAACATATACATTATTGTGTGTATCCAATTTTATTTTGGTGTATAATTTATTCACACCATTTTCATCATCATATTTAACATCCATGTTGTGCATATTATGTAAACATAATATCATATTTAAATTTCTCATAGATGTATTCGAACAATCACTGATGATTCTTGATTTCTCAAGTTTTTTTTCTTTCTAAAGCAACATGTGCCAACAACTTGTATATATAATATAATTTACGTTATTCATGAGAACGGTTCAACGCAATCATCCAACTATGAATTGCACTTTATTTGTTGGCAATTTTTTTTCTTCTGAAAATTATCAAATACGACCAAATTAATTGGATAATCTCATTTCACATCAAAGTAATTCTTTGAACCAAGCATATTGCATTGGCTCAATTACATTGTTCTTATATACATAAAAAAGACCTCAAATTCTTGTCTTTAAATGGAGGAAGCCAACTTCCTTTTATAGTGATCCAAGAGGAGGATTCTCAAGGGACAAAGCTTATAATAAAGCATACTAATGACTATTATAAAGGATTATGACCTTTCACATGAAAAGACATAATGTCTTCAACTTAACTTTGAGTGCTCTCAAATATAGAAATATATATTATATGTGCAAATTATATTATCAACTAGCTAAAATAATATGTAAATCGGCCCTGTCATAACATTCGACATTCAGGTCATTGGGC
The DNA here is from genome assembly GCA_003412495.2 of Echium plantagineum. Classification (NCBI taxonomy): domain Eukaryota; kingdom Viridiplantae; phylum Streptophyta; class Magnoliopsida; order Boraginales; family Boraginaceae; genus Echium; species Echium plantagineum. The sequence goes on from QFAX02000583.1 coordinate 195,636, forward strand.
CGTCCATTCGCACCATTCTACTTTAGAATTCTAGAAGTGAATTTGCACTACTTGTATTCATGTGCATAAATCACATGTCGATATGTTAGACAATTCAATTTTGCATTCAACTTCAAAATCATTTTAAATGATATTTCCAACATATTTTATTCTTTTTCGGTAATGTCATAGTATGTTGACTCTGATGTTCATGTTGCTGACAAACCTAACCTCGGGGGGAGGGGACTTGAGGCGGGTTGTTACAAGATTAATATTGATACATAAAATTGGGTGAAGTTTTTTTGAGACCAAATGCTATAAAAGCGTGTTTCGCAATGTCTCCAAGTTGATATTTGAAGGACAAGTGCTAAGCAGAAGGATGATTTAAGCGCTTATCAGAGCTAAGCAAATCTTGGTGCGTTGATTAATTGATATGAGATATGTCTACTAAAGGCCATGATCTTGTTAAGGCCTAATGTTATGAAGATTTGATAAGAGTCTATGAGGTTCCACTCTAAAACCAATTGGCAATAGGGGGAGTAGCCCAATAGAGAATATTCCGCCGACGATTGGGTTACACGTGAGGGGGAGTGTTAATATGCACATCCCACATCCGAAGTTGATGTCCTCCCGGGCCAGTATATAAGATCTTGGACTACTCACTCTATTACCAATTGGTTTTAGAGTGGAACCCCATAGACTCTTATCATGGTATCAGAGCCAGACTCGAGTTAATGAGGCACGTGTAACCCCGCCGATGTTATTTCAGGCAATTAATACCGGCGATGAAAATTCCGCCGATGATTGGGTTACACGTGAGGGGAGTGTTAAGATGCACACCCACATCGGATATCGGTGTCTTCTCGGGTCAGTATATAAGATCTTGGACTACTCCCTCTATTGTCAATTAGTTTTAAAGTGGAATCCAATAGACTCTTATCATGATAATTAATCAACTATAATATTCAGAGACTACTTAATTTCATGACCTGGTTCTCAATTTTCAAATAAATCTGAAAAGTGGATAAATAAATTGAAAACGTGAAAATAATATGATCCACAATGTCTCCATCAAGTGTCATTGTGAAGCTGATGAAGCTTGATCATCAGCCACCTCAACTACCTGACCTGAAAAGACGAAGAGTGTTGTCAAAAAATTATCTTAAGAAATCTGATATGATTGGGGTGCATGAGAGAAGTGTTCTCAATCCAGGCATCTCTTCTAGTATTGCTATCTCTAAGCGCACGGAAAACCAAAATGGGGTTCACGTGGAGATGTCAAAGTTTGATTTGGCCAGGTTCATGTCTACCATGGGTAGGAATAGAGATTCAAGTAAACCTAGAATAGTCTGTTCGAAAACGGAATGCTTCAGCACAAAGCATCCCTTAATCACAGAGTGATAAGAGTCTATGGGCTTCCACTCTAAAACCAATTGGCAATAGAGGGAATAGCCCAAGAGCTTATTGTAACGCCCCGCCCCCGAATTCGGGTCGGAACGTTATTTGATTTGATGAACTGGCCTCACAAACTACCACGGGTCTCTCCAACACGTTTTGTCATCACTCACATGCTCACCGGTACACTTCCAGTGGGTCACCCATCCTAGAATTACCCCAGGTCAAGCACGTTTAACTTTGGAGTTCTTCTGAGTTGGGCTACCGAAAAGAAGATGCATCTTAATGGTATGAGTAGTACCAATCAAATCATATCAAACATATCACATCGCCCACTTTGGGCCGGGTATTACAATCTCCCCCACTTAAACAATCAACTTCCTCGTTGATCCACATCCACATCCAAGACCATACATCCGTGTCAGACTCTAGAGGTGGCTCATACGGCCTCAAGAGGTGTCTCCCGTCCTCGACGTAGCACTTTGCGGCGCATAACACTTAGTTCTCACAATTCCGGACGGCTCGACTCTGATACCAATTTTAATGCCCCGCCCTCGAAACCGGGTCGAAACGTTATTTGATTTGATGAACTGGCCTCACAAACCACCACTGGTCTCCAGCACGTTTTTTCCTCACTCACATGCTCACCGGTACACTTCCCAGTAGGTCACCCATCCTAAAATTACCCCAGGTCAAGCACGTTTAAAGTTCTTCTGAGTTGGGCTACCGAAAAGAAGATGCATCTTGATGGTATGAGTAGTACCAATCAAATCATATCAAACATATCATATCGCCCACTTTGGACCGGGTATTACATTTATATATTGACCCGGGAGGACAACGACTTCCGATGTGGGTGTACACCTTAACACAGAAAAACTCCATTTAGATGAATTAGTTAATCGGCCACAAGATCTAAATTGCAAGGAAGTCTTGGGATATATACATCATTCAGAGTTGCATTCGAAGAATTCACTGCAAGTTCATGAACTACGAGGTCATTCTGGTTATCATAGGGCAGATAAGTCCCTTAGTAATGTCACGGATAGAAAGTGTAACACTTTCAGTAACATCAGTGAAGTAAATATACTAGGAGATTATGTTCATACATTCAACGAAGATTCACCCTCAAGATGCTTTAGGAAGTTTGATATTTACAGCTCCCAGAAGCTATTGAAATCTAGAACCTATTCTATTAGTCCCTCCTAAGATTTCTGTTCTCAGACCACGCCTTAGAGTGACATCTGATTCGGCACAATGTACACATTTGACCAGGATTGTTACTCATGAGCCAGATCCAAGTTATTGAGGCACGTGTAATCCGTCGATGTTGTTTCCGGCAGTTAATACCGGCGATGAAAGTTCTGCCGATGATTGGGTTACACGTGAGGGGTAGTGTTAAGATGCACATCCCACATCGAAAGTCGATGTCCTCCCGGGTTAATATATAAGATCTTGGGCTACTTCATCTATTGCTAATTGGTTTTAGAGTGGAACCCCATAGACTCTTAACATGGTATCATGAGTCAAACCCGAGTAAATGAGGCACGTGTAACCCCGCCGATGTTGTTCCGGCAAGTAATACTAGCGATGAAAATTCCGCTGATGATTGGGTTACACGTGAGGGGGAGTGTTAAGTTGCACACCCACATCGGATATCGGTGTCCTCCCGGGTCAATATATAAGATCTTGGGCTACTCCCTCTGTTGTCAATTGGTTTTAGAGTGGAACCTCATAGACTCTTTAACAGTATGAAATATAATATCAATGGTTAAATGAGAAGGAATTTTCTCATAGGAAAAACTCACTATACGATTTGGAAATTCCAATAAACATAATGACTCAAAATTTGATTATGAATAACTATCATGGAAACCCACCTTTGCATCTTAATCAATCCTCGACCTAAGACCATTCCGAAGATGAAGAGGAACGACCGAAGGATGTGGCGAATGGGAGTAAATCTGAAAAAGTAGTCAACGAAAACTTTATATCAGATGATGCACTAGATACATAAGGCATTGTAGGTTTCGATGGTGACAGATGTGGAAAGCATGGCGACGCGAGTGATTCGCATCAACTGGCGGATGAATATAGTCAACAAGATTGCTCGGATGCAAACAACAACATGATAAATATAACTAATGACATGGAGAATAGAGAAGACTTTGATGTTAGAGAAGTCAACGTCAACTATGAAAGTAACAAGTCGGCTTTTTTATCAACTAGCGTTGATATGATGGTCAAAACTCTTTTGAGTTGTATTAATTGAATTTGTATTTCATTTAATTTCTCTAGTTATTAGCAATTGCGAATTGTATACCTTCACATGCCTTTCGATTTGAAATGACTTCATATTAGATTTACCCAAAATAATTAGACTCTCGTTTGTCGGATCGAAATCATTGTTGCTTCGCAAATACTATTTGTCAGATGAGTCCATTATATCATTTGCAAAAGTTCTGTACTTTAAATTTGTTATTTGGTTAGTAAACCAGTTGTGTATTTAATTTTGGGTAAAAGGCAAGGATCATCACCTATGTTTTTTTCTTAGACCCCGTTCACTTATTAATGTTTTAAATGTCCCTATTCGCTCACCCATGTTTTAAACGTCATTATGTCGTTTGTTCCTCCGTTAATTTCAACACAGGAAATGCATGTGGTTTCATTCCGGGGTCAATTTTTGTATTCTTTTTAGTTTTCTATTCATTTAGAAATTTTATATTTACCCCTACAAGAATTATGTGATTAGCATATGGGTAAGATAACTACGATATCAACGATAGTATGATACATTCACTTTTTTGTTCATGAGTGAATGAGCGAAAGGGATCCATGATAAAACATAGATAATGATCCATGACTTTTGCCCTTTAATTTTATATCGGTTCGACCATTACATCACGCGAACAATTTCACCTGCCTTGTTTTATATTAATATATTATTAAATGCAGTTCGGTTATGTGTTGTAACTGAACACTTTGATCGTGTGACAAATATATAAAGTTTAGGTCCGGCATCTCTGCCGGCCGCATCCACTAGCTTACCAACTAAAATTTGAAAGTTCGTTAACTTTCACCTTCGAAAAACAAATTGAACAATCATTTAAAAATGAAGGTAGCATATACAATTTCCAAAACACTGGCATCTTGCCCTCAAAGGAAATCAAAATACAGTAATAAAAAAGTTGATGAACAATAGGATATGGTATAAATATACACATATCAATAATGAAATTGTTGCATACATTCAGCCAGAAATTAAGGGAAGCTTTAGCGAACTGAAAATTTGATCTCATTGAGAACAATCCGAAAACCATTGGTCCGCGCTTCACACTGAATAGGATTTAAACACCACAACAACAAATCCGCGCTTCCATGGGTGTGTGTCTCCATCATATCTGCCACCACCTACGCTGTTCCATTTTCTTCGCAAGCTGCTTCGCCAAATCAGCAAAGTTCTCAGACTCGTCTTGCAGCTCTTCAGTACGCATGCCAAGTTCCTGCATGAGGGAGAATGCATGCGTTAGAAAATGTTATAGTTCTGATTTAGCAAGACATCGAACTGTAACCAGACTCTTGATGCATATAATTTCTGTTCGGGTAAAGCAATACAGCACAATGATTTCAGAAAACCTGATATATAGCCAAGTAAATATGGTAATATTACTCGATATTTCTTTATGAAGGAACTCTACATCATAATTGAACTCAAAACCAATGTCTTGAAATGTGAACTCTTGATCAAATAATGTTGTTGGAGTTGTCATCGATGACGCTTAGAAACCCACAAATTTTGTGTTGGGAAATCAGAAAGTTCAATAAAAGTCTACTACTTTATAAAAGATAAAATAGAAAAGATGGTGAAAAAGCACATTGAAATGTTAAACAATATAATAAAAAAACACAAGAATTTTAGCCTAAACAATAAGTTGAAAAAACAGAGGGAGTATCATTTACGTCAAGTTTCTCCTGGCGCTCTAAAAGTTTTTGTTGCGCTTGTGCGGCAACAAAAGCAACATCCTACAAGAAGAACATAAATTAGATTTTAGTCCCACAATCACTTGAATGTCTCTCAGTATCCAAGTACAAGTAGAATCATACCCCATTGTGTCTGTATTGTGCTACAATTTCATCACGTGTTTTCATCGTTGGCTTTGATTTAGAGGAGCCACCTTCAAATAACTTCTCCCTTTCTGCTTCCTTGGCTAGAGCAGCAGAAGTTATATGTCAAGAATATCTCACAATAGCCCAAAAGAGAGAAGCAGAAAGAAAATGGAATTCAAGTTTTACATACATACCCATCTTGTCATTATAGGTCACGTGAGATGATGGAACAGAAACGGGTTCTTCTTCGATTTCGACGTCATCTAAATAAAATGTCCATAGTTACGAGAGCAAATACAATATTCTGTTGTAAGAAAAATGGGGTTGGATGCTACAAATTTTATGCTTTTCATTTTCATGATTAGTAGAGTAGACTAATTAATTGCTTACCAATATCAAGTTCAAAGTCAAATGACAAGTCGGAGAATGGGGATCTAGAGAGAATGGACTCCAAATGTGCAAGGAGACTATCACGGGTTTCATTAGACTTGACATGCTGCGCTGGCATTACCCCTTTGAACCCCTGAATGATCTTTGCAAAACGTCCCGAAGGTATATCCTTACAACAGAAGACAAGTATTTCATTAAGTTTTGCATATACAAAGGACAGAGTGAAAGGATTATCAGAAACCTGATCTTCCTTTTGATATCCAGCGGAATCTCCAACAGTTTCAACTGCTTTATCATGAAGACGAGGTAAAGCTTCTGGTAGCCTAAAGCAACAAATGAAGTCCTTACAGGATAACTTGTTCTAAATAAACAATTGAAACATATTGGAAACCGTGAGAGTAGATTTCGCGAAATACCTTAACTCATTCTCAAATGCCAAAAGAGATACAAAAGCGAGTTCACTACCATTGACCTACAAACACAAAATTAAAAAGAAGGGCGACTCAGAATTTATATGACCAAGGGAGTAACAGGTTTAGTAATGCAAGTAAGAAAGAATGCCAGAACAGAATCATAGTTGTAAATTACCCCATCTCATAGCAAGGGTTTTCAAACTAGTGTCACTACATTAAGTGTAGTTCAGGCTTGAAATACATTAGATGCAGAGAAAAACACATAACCAAACCTATGAATTAAAATAAGTGCTAAAAGAAAGTACCATAGTAATGAGACCTCTTTCAGAACAACTCATTGTTTTCTCCATGTTGTTCTTATAATTCCATCGTAGAATTGTCATTAATGGTGTCTGTTCCATCACTTCCAGATCTGGCAGTGACCTGTTACACCAAGTCATATTTCTCTCAAACCCAGTATAGATGAATCATTGAAGAGAATATTGATATTATTTCCTTAAAAGTGTTAAAAAGAAAAAGCAAGTAGTGTTATGTTAGAAAAGAAGTGGCTTCAGTATTTAAAGCATCCCTCACGAAGTCACGGCATGCAATCGTTGATTAGTAACTACCTTAATTCAAGCAGTCCGGACTGATAGACTATGATCAATCCACGGGCTTTTCCATCATCTTTTAATATGGCGGTCCAAGCACAAGGATCAGCAAGTTCAACTTTAAGGATGAAGTCATTTATTCCCTAAAATTGAACAGCTTGTCTCAATCTGCAGAACAATATGTATTTGCGAAAACGGAAAAGCTGAGAAAAGATGTTAATACCTGCATCAGCGATTTTAAAGGGTACAAGTAAAGAGCATTTTCACAACAAAGTAAAAGTATTGAGTCAATTTCTTTTTTATCCATATCCAGATTTGTGGAGTCTTTAGCATCTACTGGATTACTCTGATGTTGATGATTTCCTGTGTCAAGTGCACTTCCAGATTCCATACATTTGGATAACGATGAAAGAAAGTCTTTGTGCCTTTCAATTGAAGATGAGCTGTCTTCTTCATATAAGGAATATGCATGGAACAAAAGAAATTAGAAGCTACATTAAAACTAGCACTGAAATCTCTAGGAGAGGACAAGTATACGTGCCTATAATAATCATGGATAAAGCAGTTTCTTCTCCGCTGGTAAGCATTTTCTGAGTTCGAATTTGGTTCCCAGTAGTGCTATCCATCACAACTATGTGTGCATCTTTTCCCAATAAAAAAATTACCTCGGGAGATTCTCCCGGAATCTCTATTTGGGATTGATCAGAACTACTACCAAGAAAATCTACAACTATTTTTGTTGAAAAAGAAATAATTGCAGGACCATGTACACTTTCTGAAAGAAACAACACAGACAATGACCCAAAATCGAGTATTGCCACCTGAAAGAGAAATAAGATTGTGTAACTTGCTAAATGATTTCATACTTCATCCGGCTGTCCTGAGTCGGCCACTGACCTAATACTCCCTCCATTCCTAAAAGATCCCCCAGTTTGCTATTCAATTATAAAACTTAGCAAACTTTGACGTTTTGACTCTTGATTGACAAACGCAACTTTAAATTGAATCAAAAGTATAATGTTAATAGTAAAGTAATAATAGCATTTTTGATATATTTTCACAAAAATAATATATAACATATTACAAAATATTTAAGGTCAAAGTTTAAAAAGTCAAAACAACAAAATCAGGCAGTGGACAATCTTTTAGGGATGACAGGAATAATTACCACCAGAAATTACCTGACCGGATTCAAATGCTACAGCAATTCTGTCACCCGAAGATAAGTTCTGAAACATGCTTACTGGAGAACTAAGAAGAGAAAATATGGCGACACAATGCGATTTCCCTATCTGCAAGGTGGTTACTACAACAAAATTTACAAGATAAATTAACACTCATTCAGATATGATCACAAATAAAATAGGTGATTAAGTCTAGTTTAGACTACTTCCCTTACAATTGTGATAAGACTGGTAAGGGCTATTTAAAGCTTACATTCTTTTAATCTTCTTTTAATCATGTTAAAGCTCTATCATATTAAATAATCATTCATTCATTAGCTTGCCCTCTAGAACACATCATGATACATTAGTTCCAAATGAACACTAAAAAAATCAGAATTTCACACATAAGTTGAAAATCTTCCAATATTAAATACTCATAAATAAATGTGAATATGAAAATATTCAATTACATTAATTCTCAAACTGGGTAGAAGTCTAGGATTCTCAAGTCATCAATTAAGTTAAGAGTTTGAAACGACAACATTTGTCAAATTTTTATACAAAAACTAAGAAACCTAATTAATATAAGATATTCATAAATGTAAAGTAATTGTAAGATTATCCTATATTCCTATATTTGCAATAAAGTAAAAGAATAATAGGCAATTCAAACATTAAAGATGCTCCCCGAAGCATTTATCATAATCGAATCACAATGATTTTATAAAACATTCAATTGTAAAAATAATAAGTGTCTCCGAAATTACCTTCCTGGACAATGATGGGGAAGAACATGTTAGAAGAAAAAAGATAAAAGACCAATAATCCATTTTACCATGCAAATTGATTAATTAGAAGAAAAACATCAAGACTCTTAGACATCCTGTCATTCTTGTTCTAGATATAATTTTAAAGGCTGAATATGCTCTCAACAGATTACTCCAATCTACAATAGTCGTCAAAAGCCTATAAAGAAATGAAACCTTCATGGTTTTCTCCTGTTATGGTGTGAACAATTGTTTTATCTGAACACTCCGCTAGCTTATATAGGAAGACCTGGATGTATTAACAGACATGGAATGGTTATAACAGAATGCCTTCTCCAATGTCAGTGAATATGTTGCAAGATAGATAATGGTTAAGTTCGCCCTTACCTGACCACATTCATTCCCAGCAGTTAAAACCAAAGTAGCGCTCAAATCCAAGGCTGAAACTGAAGCAGTTGCACCAGCAACTCCGGCAGTTGCCTCCTACAATACCGTACTCTATAATTTTAGATGAAGAGTGGACTCAAGGGAACTATTTAATTAGATGATGAGCCAGAAGGTATTGGAATGGACAGAAAAATTGAGGGTAAAAATATAGTGTAATGTAACTAGCACTTGAAAACACCTAACTGACCTCTGCTCCTAAAACGAACATAGGGGACAGAATTGGACATGTGGCATCAAATATTCTTACAGATCCATCTTGATATCCAGTTACATATATTCGCTCAATCTCCTTATCCTCATCTAGAGAAATTTGACTAGGAACACCACCAGTTAAAGGCCACCGTGCGTTCACCTTCATCGCGCCTTGTGCAGCTTGAGAATTCACAACTGAAACTGTCTATGACAGAGATAATATTAAATTTAATAATTGTACCAAGTAAAATGGAAGATAAATGAATAGGATTATCCCCTACCTTCAATGATGCCCTTGAAAACTTCACCTTTCCCTGAACAGAAAATAGTTTTCCTACCGTCATACAGGGTTCAATAACAGGTACAACTGCGGGATACTGCAATCCATGAAAGGAATGTCGTTTTTCTGACTCAGTTCGCAATGCTGATAAGTAATCCGTATCATAAAACTGCAATTGGCCAGGATTGGTCAATACAAATAAAGAAGTATTCTCTCTTCTGTCAGCTTCATAAGCATTTTGTAACAGCGTCATGTCTGCAAAAGATCCACTTAGTGGAAGATCCACTCGGAACATGCACTTCAAATTTGCTATTCCAGATGACCAATTGAGGCTTAGGACCTGAGAATTGTAAGCAGGTGACATTACTTCATAGAGAAACAGCTCTTTGAATGTGATGTAGTAGCGCTAGTAGAACAAGCAGATAGATGAAAATGATAATAATGCATTCATAATTCTGGAAGAATGAATAACTCGATATTTTAACATGCCAATGATGAAGATGTAAAGGTTATGACATTAGATGTATCCTTCCATTTTCCTCCATACCCACTCATACATTGTCCTACATCTTGTGCCTTCACAACTTTCAGCTGGCTTACTTTCCAGAGCTAGAAAATATTGTGAAGGAGATAGTTTACGATGTACGTTGAGAGAATGGTTGAATAGTTGAACCTCTGTCTCTCTCTCTCTCAAGAAAAGATCTGAATAATTGCACAACCAAAGACTTAACAAACAAGAGAACGCATGAAGGGCAAGAAGAGGTGGGTTAATTGGCAGCCAGAAATCATATCATATTCTCTTAGCTATATTAACTTCAGAACTAGTTGGCTGGTATACGTAGCCAATGCTAAGAACTTATGTTTTCAGGATTTGGAGTTCACTATAACCCAAAGCATAAGTGTTCCAAATCCATCAAATATAGTGGTCATAATGAGATTCAGAAGATAAATGTTAAAGTCAGTTTCATACTGTCAAGACTTCATCAGATCCGATCTGACCACCTCCATATGCATAGAGTTGGCCCTTACACTCCTTGCCTGAGTTATTGGGAGACCAGTGCAAGACAATGACAGGAAGTCTTCTTTCTCCTGATGATAGTTGCAATTTAGCAACGTCACTAGAAGATTTTTTAGCTATCTGATCTTTTTTATTGTCAGGAACAGACAAATCCCACAGCAGAATATCTCCATCCACGTAGCCAACAGCAAGAACTGATCCATCAGGAGATACCCAAGAGAGAGAGCTGATTCCCTTATCCACCTGTTCACAGTCTGATGAAGTAGCGTCCAGTTGTTCATGGCCAACATTATTTTGACAAACAACTAGAGATTTGTCTATCAATTGGAGATCCTTTGAACCTCTAACCAGGATTGCCCTATCCGCAGTGACATCCCAGAGAATAATAAATCCATTATCATATGCAATGAGCACCCTGCATATGCATATATAAAATTATTAATTTGTTATATAGAATAATTGTCCTTATTTGATTTGTCAAATTCTTAGAAGACATTTTCAGAAAATTTCTCACTTTTACTATTTCCTTCCCCCACTCTCACAAGTTTCAAAGTGTGAGAACCAGGACCTCTTCTGGAATTTTAACATCCCTGAGAGAAAGGGAGAAAGTAGCAACTCAAAGGACTATAGAAGAAATTGTTGGAACGTGAAATAGGCTTTTAGGGATACACGGACTTGAAACTTCACGATTTTGAAAGTCAACGAATTTTCCTCTTACTAAAAATTTTATTGTTTGTGGTATTGACATGTAGAACAGGTCTCTAACTTTACTCTCATCTGATTAATGAATTCTTCAAAAGTTCTATTGAACTATTGAGTGAATAACTTAATCAACAAATACGCATGGAAATGACCAGATCTATGATCTAAGAAGAGAAAAAGAACAGACATCATATCTGATAAAAAAAAAAACTATTTTTGTAGACTTCTTATTTACTGGAAAATACTCTATATCTACCATGTTTTATTACTGTAAATGATTTGGATCAAGAAACAACTACCAATCCAGATATCATAGTTCACAAAAGAAACATATTATCATAGTTCACAAAAGAAGCATATTCTTTCAATATAGAAAAAAAAGCACCTGATAGACTGTAACATAAGAAAAGAAACACTAAAGTTGTGCAAGAAAAGAAAACATAATTAAAGTCACAATCACAATATTTTGAACTTTGATTACCTATCCCCGGATGAACAAGGTTGTGCAAGTAGCCCAACTACAGACTGGTTATTCGCCATTGATATCTCAGCAGATTCTGCATTACCAAAGTAACATTTCATTGAAAATCTAATTAAGATGAGAGCTAGCCAGAGCTTCCACATCTGCCTGTTTGACCACCCAGAATGGATTCAAAGAAACTAAATTAGAGATGGAATTTCCTCTTCCAATGCCACTATAACTTGATGTGAGATTACAGTAATCGCCCCGACTGACCAATTAACAATTTCATGTCAGAACCTGTAGTCGAGCATCTGCCAGTTTCTTCAGGCTACACCTTCAAACTCTATTGGTTCTTTGTCTAGAAATGAAGAAGCTATTTTTTTATATCACATACCATCGGAAGTCATATTATTCATTACATAAATTGGACATGGAAACATCCCCACAAAAAGGTAGGAGTTTCTTAGACTTATCTTCAGGAGTAGGAATATAGAGGAAGCACCACCAACTGTAAAATAAGTAGCCTTACCAGCAATGAGGTTTGCAGGAAGATTGTAGAGCAACTGTACAATTGTTTTTTCTTCTTTATCATACTTAACTGTAGATACATATCCATACTCATCACCAATATACCTGAAGCCATACAAAAAATTGACAACACATCAGGCATATCTTATGATTTTAGACAAATAACATTGTATATAAGCAGGGCATACTTTGCCTAAATCTCTTACATGTATTGGGTCCCAAAGATGATAGAAAAACAAGTGATAGTAGATTCCCATTTTAGACTAGAAACTAGAATTCTGTTTTCCAAGTTCCAGATCTGTAACATAGATAAAACATTGATTAGGAAAGATCTTCAGAAGAGGACAATGTCCAAAACAAGAAAGGAACATTACGAAAGGGTTAAGAACTGATTGCATAAATCCCACCAAAACATCGTACTGTGGTGTTGACGCCTTATTATAAATGGACAGAAGAGGAATTGAATATTACCTGTATTTCATTATCATTTGATACACTCACTAATAGACCTTGGTTCAGCAGGAACTGGAGGACAAAGAAGCGAGGGTAAAATAACTAAACACAGTTTATATCCATGAGGAATTATATGGTAAGGACTCTGTAACAGAAATTGAATATATCGATACTTCTCTTGGATCATGATAGTTATAAGACACGTTCATGTAAAGTTGTGCAAGATAATACATAGAAAATTATAAATCCCACGTTGTTCCTTATTGCATAATGATTAAAGAATCTCTAAGTACAGTGAAAAGTAGGAAACTAAATAATTGAAAAACTCGGGAATATAATCATATGAAGCCATGGATGTAACAGGAAAAGTCAGAAGTAAATCTGCTAATTTTCAGTCCATATAAATATACCCACCTTTCCCATTATGATTGGAAACTTTCAACAAATTCTAAACCTGAAGAAATTGTTACTAGTAATTGCTAACTAATGTAAGCATGCCATGAGTTTAGGATTCCGAAGGATGCAAATAGGAAAATAAAAATTTGAAGCCGAAATAAAAGACTACAAAAAGTTTTGAAAAGGATGACATATGAAGCTTATGCACTAACCTCTATGTTCTTGAAGGGAACTGGCTTGGGTGCAATAAGAAGTCCTTCAATATTGTTACCACCAATTACTTTTATCCGACCATCCCTAAGATTAAAAGCGACTGTTATTTGGAATTCAAACAAGCCAATGATAATCGTATTAAATCGGCGTTGCGTGTTAAAGAAATGAAAAGTTTGGGGCAATTTTGAACACGCTCAAAAATTACCCCCAAAAAGGCTAGCAAGATGCCTAAACTATAGAGTCGCTGATAAGTTTGGGGCAATTCAAACAGGCCAATGATAATCGTATTAAACAGGCCAATGATAATCGTAGTTGCTTAGTGTGCATCTTTTCTGCTGATTTCGATATTTTTCCTGGAAGACCAAAGGCTAGCAAGATGCCTAAACTATAGAGTCGATGAGCGAGAATACAGGAACATTTAACAGTAATGTCGTATCAATGATGGGTGACTAAAACATTATTTTAAAATAACAACTGAACTGTACTTCAAATCTGTCAAATGGATGCTTAAGCAAACATCGAACTAAATAGCATTCTATATAAAGCAACATAAACAAATAACAGAAAATTTCACTGAATCGACAAGATAAATGGAGCACCTTGCAAATAGTTTATACCATCCTGCAACCCCGTGGAACCCCTCACTACCATAATAACCGAAAATTTATTTACATTCGTACATAGTTCCCGTTTATGACTTAGTTGCAAGTTGCAACTACATGAGTTAACAAACATTCAATGCGTGGAATAATAAACTCACAATGTGCCTATCGCCAGTAGTTTCTGGAGGGGATCATAAGCGAGGATTGACGATGTACTAGGGATCCCATAATGAACAACGATACGTGGGTCAATACAGTTTGATGTTGAACCACCCTCTTGCTCCTTGTGCTGAACAACCACATTAGCATAAAAAGATCATACTTTTTCCATAGTGCTCAAATACAATCCAAGAATTTCGGAACAATTACAGAAATTTACAATTATGCAAAAGATAATCTTAACCATACTGATTTTTTTTTTTGAAACAGCTCATAAATCTTCATCAGCTAAGTCAAACACTCACACCAACAAACTTCAAATATAAAAAGAGTTTCACAAATGTAGGATTTTCAATCCATCTAACACAAATATTTGCTACAAAAAAATCGAATTGGCCTAGCGGTTAGCAGGCTTCCATGCAGTTAGACGTGTGGGTTCGATTCTCATCTGCGCGGGGGATTTAATTATTGAAAAACATATTATTTACGCAAAATCACTCACCAGAAATAGTTCTTAAAATAATTATTTAGAGCATATAATATAAACAAATTACCCAGCAGTAACCAGAAATTATAAGAAATATGGTAATGAATTAAGAGAAATGCACCTGAGATTGTGTAATTTTTCCAAATAATTTGGAAATCATATTTGATAATTAAAGCTATCAATAAGATCTCCTCTTCAAGCATCAGTTTTTTTTTCTTTGTCTTTGATTTATTACGAGTAATGTTAAGAACATTTAAAAAAAACTAACGGTGGGTTGGGTTTCATCGACTTTGAATCATAAATTTAATGGTGTGCACAAAACTGGAAACCGAGCGGAACCGATCCAAGTCAAACCGAAAATAATTGAAATCTATGAAATTCGATCAAAACCAAACCGATTGAGGTTCGACATTTGAGGGAAGCTAACTAATGTAGTTTGGTCAATGAGAGAACCAATTAAAATCGAACTCAAACGATACCCCTAACGCCTTTTTTAAAAATAAGTTGCGTAGACAATAATGGTTGAGAATATTTAAGTTTGTTCACTATTAGTATATTATGATAAGAGATATGTTAAGTAAAATATGTATATATATTTGATCTAATAATATTATATATTAGTTAAATAATAGTATATAATTACATTGCTTTTATTAATTGAACCGAAGAAGTCACACACAAACAATAAATCGAATAAATAATATGATTATTTAAATAACCAGGGTAAATTTTTATATAGTAATTTCAACTACTAAATTAATCCCCTAATCGCCTTAATTACATTGATTCTTAATTTAAAATAATTATTATTTTCTTAAAATACTACTCCCTCCGTTTTTTATTATATTTGTCTTTCTAACCATTTGCACATAGATTAAGAAAAATATAAAGTATTCAAAAACTACATTGAAAATGTAAAATAACAATCAATTGAAACTATATAATTGGTTGGTAACTTTATAAAAAAAAAAAGTAATCAAAAAATGCATTGAAAATGCAAAAATCTGCAACTAATTATACTAAAACGAAAAGTATCTAAAAAACAAAAAATTAAGATTGAAAAAATAAATTAAAAAGAACGAACAGAATATTATAAAACCGCGTAAGATGAAAGGGTAGACAAATTCCACGCATTGAAAAACGATAAAAGAGGGTCAAATGAAATCTAATTAATTAACAAAATCTGCATTTGCCACTAAATCTCTATCTTGTCTCATATACTCACCAAAGACAAGAAACCCCATACAACGTTAACATTTTGTCTAAACAACACAATTCAACTCATTTTATCAAATGATAAAACACAACTTACATTTAACTAATTTGGCATATCAAATAGCCAACTTTAAATTAAAAAATTACACATTTGCCCTTTTCATCACTTAATCCTCCTAGCAGATTTCGATTTCGTCATTTCCTTACTTTTAACATCGAAGCTACTCCAGTTATACCCCGCGGGTATGGCAAACGGATCATCCATTCCCGGTTGCTTTCGTTGTTGCTGCTTCCCTCTCCAGCTACCGCTCATCCACGAACGTGATGAGGTTGACGTCGAGGGTGAGGGCGAGAACGAGAAGAATTCAGATTCCGTCGCCCCATCATCGCCATCGTCGGAAAAAGGTCCAGGACTTGACAAGGGTGTGTAGAACTTCTCAACTGGTGGTAGCTCAACAAATTTTGTAAATGTGATCACTACCCTCACTGTAGGTACCACTGGTATAGCCACCTACATATTCAAGAATCACATCCCACGATTAAAATCTAGTCATTACATCGATATTTGTAAAACGCACATACTTTTATACAAAAAGTTGTTCCATCCAATTCAGTTTAATCATCAACCTTCACTATTTTCAAAACGAATCTATCATAAACAAATTTTGTGTAAGTATAAAATTGATGTCATTAAAACGGTCATCCTAATGGTCCCACGCATCCTCTACATAGAGTACACAAAAGAGATTAATTGCGGAATGTAACTCAACTAATGAACGATAATAGTACATATGACAACTATCAATTTATAAAATGGACCACAAATCAAGAAAGGGTCCCCCATGAAATTACTGAATCTTCATTACGTAGGACAGGTGGATAGCCAATTAAAGGTATCCACGTCAGTAAAGTGGGCCACCTGAAGGTTCTTTTCAAACGTGGCAAAACCAAGTCTAATAAAACACTTTGCTTCAACATCAAAAGAAGAATAATAAAGTGCAATTGCACACAATTTAAGCATCATTTCAAGAAGCTTAAAAGAAAGTAAAGATTTATTGGGACCCAAAAAATTAATCAAAACAACAATTTGAGAAATTTTGTCACCTTAACGGGAAACGTTCCTGGTGGAAACGTCGTCGTTAGAAGTTCCCTCATCCGTCTCACTGCTTTCACTTTATTCGCCAAAATATCGAGTAACGGCATTAGCTCCTCCGTCTTCAACGGAAATTGTTCCGTTAACCAAATTGACGGCTTCAGGCTCTTCATGTACTCTTTGTCCTTTGTTTGAGGAGGAGGCGCAACCGTGATTGCGGCTGCTCGGGGCGGTACCCTACCTCGCCTTTCCGGGATTATGTCCACACTATTCCGTGAAACCGATACGTACTCCCTCTGACTCTCGTCCCGCACGAAACTACTATGACGGTGCCTCTCGAACCTATTCGAACTACACGAGTTCCGCGATTCAGCCACACTGAACCGCGGATTTTCAGCTAGGAGAAAGCCATCTTCCGCATCTTCCTCCAGCTCCAACGGCAAAATCTGCTCACTCCCGGGGATAGCATTATCCCCGGGATCAATTTTTCTTGACCGAAAACTGAAAACTACATTTTGGACTTCATAAACTTTGGATTTCCATGAGCCAACCGTTTCGGTTTTCTCTTGTCCCCTCCAATTTGTCCTTCCAACAAGAGTTGCTTTGGTGACATCCATACCTGGTCTGTAAATACTAGTTTGTTTACAGAAATTAGCCACATCCGAATCTCCTAACGGAGTCCCAGCATTTTCGAACGCGTCGAAAATCTTCTTGTCGTCGTGATTCAATACGAGTAAAGAACCCGCAGGGATTTGATCTTCTTCATCTCCGTCTCCATAAAACAGAAAGCTCTGGTTAGCTCTCTGTATTTTCAGGCCATCGTACCCGGCCATCGAAGTGTCCGCACGGAGGTTTCCGTCTCGTTTCCAGATTTTGTAAGTATCCGAGGGGGCAATTTTGCCAACAAACGGCACAATTGAGCTTTCGAAATGGAAGGAAATTTCCATGTAAAAGTCCCGCATTCTTTGCAAAGCTGCCACAAGGCGGGGCAGACGGTGGCGCCACTTGGACCAGGCGGAGGAATGGTGGCTCTGGACAAGTGTAGAAACGATGTCCGAACATCTCCGAATAACAGCTTCTTGTAATGAATTCCATCCCGAGGAGTTCTGTAGTGAAATATCAGCTCCAGCGTTTGCTAAAGCCTTGACGGCAAAGGCATCGTTGAGACGAACCGCGAGATGAAGAGGCGTCTCGTGGTTCGGGTTATCACGGCGATCTAAAGTTCTCGCGATCTCTTCTGCAATTAGCTCTTGTTTTAGTGAGTCTGATTCCGTTCGGACATGACTGATAACGGCTTGTTTTGGCAGAGACGCAATTATCCTCGTCAGTGCCGCGTGATCTCCCACAGCCACGGCGTAGTGAACCGGGCTGTGGGAGAAGTCCGCTGGTCGGATGGTGGTGGCTGACGATGTCGTTTGGGACATTCTACTTTGGATTTTGACAGAATCCAAAATGATTGTCTTTATCTAGAGATGGTAATGGGAGGAGGGGGGGGGGGAGAGGGGGGAGTAATGTAGAGAGAGGAAAGCTGAGGGTAATAAAGGCATTTAGTATTGGTACCGTTTGAGCTGTATATGTGAAAATTGAAATTGAATTATACGTTTGAGATTTAAGTAACGTAATTAAGTCATTAATTATTTGGTGTGCCCCAAAGAGTAAACAATCAATGACATATTGACAGTTTCTTTTTCTTTTTATTTCTTTTTCTGATAACCATACAGAAATACAGTCACCTATTCTGAACTAATTCAACTAGGGATACCCCCAGACCCCGGTAGCATTTTCTTTTTCATTCATTCCACAATTCATTATTGATTCGTTATCGATTACTCAATTTGGTGACATGTGACTCGACATTTCAATTAAAATATCTTGTGTTCAAACAGTGGCGGACCTGTGTAGGTTCCGCCCTGTTCAGTCGAACAGTTACCTTTTTTTTAAAAGATAAATAAAAATTATATAGATATAAAAAAAATTAATATTGAAATTAAGATTTGTGTTTATATTTCAATACATTTAAGTATTTTGAACCATCACTCAAAAAATTTATCAATTTCAAACACCCAATACAAATACCTAGATCCTCCACTATGTTCAAACCTTGTCGAAAAAAATGTCTAATGTTATTGTAATTGTATATTAGTTATGAATTCATGTATTCGTTAGTTGTAATATCACTGTATATATATTTTAATCGTTAAACTACAACAAAAATTCCCTACATTCGTTTTTACTTGTTCTTTAAATATTTGCACATAAATTTAAAAAAAAACAAAAATTAATCATGAAGTACTCTGAAAAACTAGAAGAATAATTGTTTGAAACTATATTATTGGTTGAATGATAATTTCGTGAGTAAAAATAGTCGCAAATGCATTGAAAATAATAAGTATTTTTGTACCAAAAATATTTAACTAACAATAAATAAAAATGAGAGGACGTAATATCTTTAACCTCTTCTTTTTTAATTCTTATTGTCATTTCCGACCTTGTTATCATCATTTTTACTGGGGATGGGGGGTGGGGGTGGGGGTGGGGGTGGGGGTGGGTCAAACCGTAACTTTTATGAAGGAAAAATAAAGCAAATGGATTAGTCTAGTTAACTCATATAAAGAAGATTGGAAAAGTTCTTATTGGATTAATTCTCTTAACTAAACTATTGCTGTTCAGTCATATATCCAAAAAAAATTTAAAATTAATTAATAATAGTTGAATTTTTTTGCTTTTAGCAATATTTTTTAGATTAAAAAATTAATAGGTCTTAATTTACTTCAATTTATGTTACTTATTGTTTTGTTATTATTGAAAAAGTTGTAAGATTTACAAAAATCATGTGTACAATTATTAGTCATTACTAATGTCCTAGGTTCATTGTACAAGCCAAATCATTAGATTTAGTTTGCACCACATCTCCTCACAACTTAAAATAAGTACATCATACCTCCACGTAGACTTTTGATTGTATAATATCTCCTTCTAATTCTTAAATATGGGTTTCGACTTTTACGCTCCAAATAATAATCATATTTCACTTAATATTTTTTAAAGATTTTATAAAGTAAATTCGAGTGTAAAATTAGAAAAATAGAATGTTTTTTGATTGATAAGAATCACAAAACTATAATGGAAGATAAAGATCCTTTTGCCAAAAAACATAGTTGTTTGGATCAAATGTAATAGTCAATGTTTGAAATGTAAAAATTAAAACCTTAAAATCATAGGCGAAGGCTGCATGTGCATTTGTTGTCATAGTAACCAAAGACGTTTCACTTAAAAAAAATGTTTTTTCTCTAATTTTTTTTACACCTCATATAATTAACACCTAATATAATTTATTTACTCTCTTCAACAACATATATATACTACTTCCAAACATATCCTAACATGAACACATGCCAAAAAAATAATGTTTTGTATATAAAATATTATGTCTTTTTTTAAAATAAAAAATTCAATAAATTTGGCAACCAGAAGAATTTTATCCTAGTTCCGCCTTTGTTTAAAATATTACACTCCTTAATGTATGTTTGGTAGCCCGGAATGGAATCAAATAAATGGGAATGGAATGACATTTAATTGAATTACTAGGTTTGGTAGTCTGGATTTTCGATTGCATTCCTTAGGTAATCCCATTGTCCCATTTGAGGTAATACCCATTACAACCAAATTGGGCGTAATCATTCATTACTTAGCTTGAGGTAATCAAAAACAGAAAATAGGACATAATTGCCCTTACTTACACGTCTCCAACATTTACCTCTATATATATATTCATCACCTCATTAGGTATGAAAAATATTTATCACCTCATTAAATAATTAAATAATTATATTTTAGTAAATCTAAAGTATTTAAAATAATTTATTTTTCCTTTTTTGGTATATATAAAATATTTGAGTCACATAAAATTGTTCTATACTATAATTAATTCTATACTATAATTAAATAATTATATTTTAGTATAATTGTTTTTTCATAATATACATTTTAATTTGTTATAACTAGATAGTTAAAAATTTATTTTTTTTATTAAAAAAAATATTTTTTCTGAAAATAATACTCGAATTTATTCTAAGGGTATATTAGTACTTTTGGTTATATTGTGAATATGTTTATATCATGCCAAAGTAAGGAATGTAATGGTTTACAGGAATTGGATTACATTATTATGTTCGTACCAAACAAAATAATAAGAATTATTTGTTCATGGATTTTTGGCCGGTTAATTTTCTATGTGGTCCCTGAACTATCAATTCTTTTCTGGTTGCTCCTCACTAGGATTTTTTCAATTTTAAAAGACAAAATGACTGTTATATCCTAATACTAATCTAAAGGACAGGGGTTACATAATTAAAATTGAATCCCACCCCTTTCTTCTTCAACACACTCTACCCCCTACCCCTACCCTCCCCCTGCCCCCAAACAAAATAATAAGAATCATTATTCATTCCATTCCTTTACTCATTACATTACTAAAATCATTAAACTTATTACTTGATGATGTTAATGGTATACATGATTTAAGGAAACATTATCACGTAGCTTTAACTATATGTCTTGAAATTTGGACTAAAACCGATATATTAGAGTTGAGTGAAAATTAATAACAAGAAACAAATGCTAATTCGTATAAAATGTTATACTTCCTCCGTCCCTTTTTTAAGGTTTTTAAGGTTCTTTTTTATTTTCGGAGTTTGAACTTTAACAAGTTTCATAATGAATTTTCATTAGTTGATAAAAAATAAAATAGTCATGTTAGATCTTATTAAATTCGTTTTAATATACATCTTTGGAATATAAACTTTTTTATCATTTTTAACCGAGTAGAATTAGAGATATTTAGTTTCAAATCACGTTTCGATAGTCGTGTAAAGTCAAACGACCTTTTAAAAAATGGACAGAGGGAGCATATAACTACTTCACTTGTGCACAGTCTTACCTGTGCAATTACTTTATTATATAATACGATGGTTTTATGCATAACAATTACCGACATTAATTTTCAGAAATTGTAAAACATGTTATAACACACTATAAATTTTTATTTGCAAGTTAAAGATAAAATAATTATAAATAAAATAATTTGACAAGGTTAAATATTATGATGATTGAATTGGTAGTTTTTGTGTGAATAATAGTGGGAAAGTATTAGTTTTCTTTATCAATATTTTAAAGACAAATTATTAACGATTATATTTTACAAATCATTAATTTTGAAATACTTATTTAATGATTATTATTAGGATGTAGAAATATTAATTATGCCCAAAATACTAGTTTAAGTTAGATAGCAAACTAAATTTATCATTTTGGAACACATGGCTTCAATAAACTCTCAAGGTCACTGAAAAATGAAATTTTATTTTGGGCTTCGAAAGATATTTCATTTAATTTCAAACCCCATTTTTGTAATTAAATCATTAATATTCCCTCCGTCCTTAAATGATTGGTCCGTTTTGATTTTTGTGGTTAAATTTTAAAAAAATTGATTAAAAATTCTCATTAAATGCTAATAAATAATATAGTCATGTGAGATCTTGTTGATTCGTCTAACATATATTTTTGAATTATCGACTTTTTATACTTTTTTCTCATGTAGAAGAAGAGATATTTACGTTTTAAATAGTGTTTTGTTTTGTTGACCATTAAAAACAAAATGCAATAATCATTTAGGGAATGATGGAGGGAGTAATAGGTTACAAATTTTAAAATTCATCAAACTTTTGTGTAGTTTATATTACAGTGTAGAATGTGGGAGTTCAATATTTTTAATTTTCTTAAATATTTCTTATTTATTTCGTAGGGCAAATGGCACCGGACATCACTAACGTTTGATTTATTTACCACTGACGTTCACTTTCGTGTCAAAGACATTACTCATGTTCCAATACTACTAAACTCGTCTATTTTTCGCCAATTTTAATGAAATCGTATTTTTAAGCAAAAAAATTAGAAGGACAATTTAGTCACATCACTTAAAATTATTAGTAACTGATTCTAGATATTGCATTTCCCCCCTAATTGGCCATCAATTGAAGCTTTCGAGAAACGACACATGTTCAATTTTTGAAAAGCCTCAAAATTTAACAAGTACAATCTTGAAAAGATACAATTTTAAAAACGGAACATGTATAATTTTAAGTGTCGCGACTAAATTGCCCTTCTAACTTTTGTGTTTAAAATTACAATTTCAGCAAAATTGGCAAAACGTAGACGGGTTGGGTAGTATTGGAACATGAGTGATGTCTTTGGCACGAAAGTGAAGTGATAAATGTGGTAAATAAATCAAACGTTAGTGATGTCCGGTGCCATTTGCCCTATTTCATATTATACAGTGCCTCTTTTTAAATGATTAACACATTTTGACTTTTCATGGTCAAACTTTAAGTAAATTGATCACGAATTCTCATTAAACGATAAGAAATAATATAGTCATATGAGTTTTATTAGATTCATCTCACTATATATTTTTGAAATATCAACTTTTTATAACTTTTTCCATGTAAAAAAAGAGATATTTACGTTTTAAATCGTGTTTTGTTGACCACGAAAATTTAAAATGTGCCAATCATTTACGGATGAAGAGAATACATATTTACAAAAGAAAAGGATGAACTATAAAATCTAAATATCACTATAATTTCAATGAAATCAGTAGCCTATCAAATCTGAAAGACTAGCAAACACACTTCTTATACACAGTAAAACAATAGATGCTTCTTCCCACCATAAAGGAGTACCACAGGTCAGGACGTCAGGTCTAGGCAATACTAATCGCAATATCATCTCTATCCCCGTAGTCCATGAGGAACAGCAGGAAAACCGTATTCATCCTCGGCCTGCGAAAATAAATTATGTAAGGAATAAATGGAGAGTTAAGGGAACTACAACCCCGCTAAAGGGGTAAGACTGAGAACAATCCGACCCGACACCCTGCTTAGGCGGGTGGCAGAAGCCTATTTAGAGGCAATGGGCATGTTATGCAGCCTTGTATGGTGATTAAATTGGTATGAGGGCGCATATGATAGCCACGAAAGCATACACAAACAGGAATAATAACACATAACAAAAGTAGGGAATTTTAGAACCAAATAAAAAATAAGTTCCGCACTCAAGTAGCACAAAGGCTTCCAAAGAAATGATGATTGATTAGGTAACAACAGGGGAAGTGATTTTATTCAATAAAAGATAAAAGGAAGACACCGAAGGCAACATTCTGCATGGAAAGGTAAAAAACGAATCTGGACCATGCGAAATGAACTCACCTGTGTGTTCACTCTACCAGCTGGCATTGATGTGTTCCCTGTAGGAGCTGATGGCAAATTGAACTCCGAAACCAAATCAGATTCAGTATCAGGTTGAAGATATGATGGTACCCCTTCTGAAATAGTCTCCTGACCCATATCCGCCTCCAAAGCATCAAGCTCTAATAACCCATCACAGATGATACCACAATGAGGTTAAAATTAAAAAGCTACATCAATGAATTTTTAAGTATTATAAACTAATACTCGTGAACATTCAGTGTATGATGCTTACCACCCAGGAGTTCATCTTCATCAATGTCATCAGGCACGCTGTAGCTCCTGCCTAGAGACTCTTGAATTTCATTACTCACATCCATTAAGTCCATCATCTCATCTTGTAAGTTCTACATCAGCACAATCATAAAATGAAATTTAACTCTAGTGAGATTAAAAAACTAAAAATATGGGTAGGCGAGAGATGGATACATCTATGTCTTGAATCTTCACAGTCTTCATCATTCCCTTCAACTCCTTATTAGCTGACTTCAAAGCTGACATCTGAAAACAAAGCAATATATATTTGTCATTCACAATCTCGAATTGTGAATCTTACATGTATCAGTCCAAACGTCCTTCCCAAATCATACTTCCTCAAATGTAAGGGCCAAATAGGAGGAATGCAAACGACTTTCCTAGGTGCCTTACAAGTAATGGGTTGTGCTCCAGGGCAAGGAGTTTTTTCTAATTAGATTATGGGATGCGGAACATAAAGAGCCTTCCTATGCCCCACAAGAAATTTTAATATAGACATATGGAATGTCACAACATTTGCTCATCGTCATTAAATCCAAGGTGATGTCGTGACTCGGAGTTGAATGTAACAATGAAAGTACTAATAAATAGCTACCTCCATTTCCCATTTGAGTGACCTAGTTGACCTTGTTTATCAGCAAACTCAATGTTTGAAAGCCTTTGACTACATACCATTTTGGCATAATGGCCAGTTAAACATTTTAGCTGGAAAATACTAGTTGACTAAAAAGGAATTGGAGGGAGTAGTACTTTTTTCGTGGTGACTGTTTAGTAGCATAAGCTACAACCAATACGCCATGGTAATAACAAAGTTACAAGGCAGATAGATTAGTTATACACCAATTAGGGACAATATCAAAGCAAGCATGTACTAAAACTATACTTATCAATCCCTTTCACACACCCTCCTGCCCCTCCTTTCTCTCTTTCTTTTTAGTTGTCTCAATGAAGTGTGCTTCCCTTCAATTCTCTGGGTTGAGAGAAGGAAAACAACTTGAACCAGGATCTACGCTACTAATAGTATCTTTTATAGGTGAGTATCAAATCACTGAATCCTGAGTATTGTTCAATTAACATTCTGAAAATTAAAGAGACGGCAAAGCTTTCCGAACATACTGTTTGTTGAGCATCTTTTATTCCTTCAGCCGCGAATGAAACTTGGTCTAGATTGTAAGTCTGATTATAGAGCATATCACGTTGTCCTTCGTACCTATCATGAAGATAATTAATCGGGTTTAATGAGTAATGACCACATAAAAAGGAACTTATACATTATTTAAAAGATCCAACCGTTCACTGCAACCCACTACTCCTACAAATAATTCTAAGGAGTTTACTAATACCAACGCCCCTAGGGGTGCTTCTAAGGTTCGGTTAAACACCTACAACCGAAGGGGATGAGAAAGAGCAGGATAGCTATAATGAAAGAATTAGTTTTCATCGATGACCTTGCAGAGAAATAGAAAGGTAATGTTCTGTAGGACCACATATATACCGGAGCACATAAAATGGAACCTACCAACAAAGCAAATAGGCTAAGTAACATAAAGCTTCTAACTATATTCATCCAACAACCTTATAATCCACAAAACATGGTGGAAGGACAGCGCCAATCTAGTTCAGCTAATTTATCGGATGAATAGAAATCCACGAGTATAGAAACTTCGATGAAGATGAATTTAATGTTAAACTAAGAACTTACATTCTCTTTTGCTTAAGCACCCTCATAGCTCGAGCTTTGACAGCCTCCAACGCTGGACCAGGCCGCGTTTTCTTCATCTGTTCCTTATACTTGGCAAGTTCACCATCAAGCCTCTTAATCTTATCGTCCACACTTTCACCTCTTTTATTAATCTGCACAACGCAAATCAAAATCAAGTAACAACGCAACAAAAAATATAACCATAATACAAGCATAACTTGATTTCAATCAAAATTATCACGACAATAAAAATACAATCTTTTGAATTTACCCAGTTTGCAGTTACCCAATTGTGCATTACCCAAATAAAAAATAACAGATTTATACAATTATAATATGACATGATCAAATATTTTCAACAAACTTTGGAAATTAAATTAAACTTACAATTTAACAAAATGAAACCCTAAATTAGCATAAAGGAGGGGTTTTATTTTTCTTAAAAACCGAAAATAATATCAAAAAATACTCTTTTAAAAAAAAAATCTTACCCGATCTGAGGCGTCTTGAACAGATAAAGGTGGGTCTTTATTTTTCTTGTTCCCAAAAATTCTCTGCATTTTATTAAAAGGAATAATATTTTCTTTAGCGGTTTTTATTATATGAACAAATAAATAATATATTGATTAATCAATATATACACAGAAGCGGAAATTGCTTAGTAAAGCTTATTGGCTAGCTAAATTGGTAATGTATGAAGATAACTTTGGAATATACGTTGAGAATTCGTCAAGTTTGAAGGAAGTTTTCGAAGTTTTAATTGGTGAATCTTTCATGAAAATTTTGGCTAGTCAACTTCTCGTCGATAACCCGTGGCTTTGTGCTAGTAGTTATCAACCCACCCTCACATTAGAGGTTTGGATTCGAGTCATGATAATGTATCTTAATAAAAACAGATGTCTATGCCCCTGTTGTTAGCGTAGATTACCCTTTCCTGAATAGTGTAAGATTTAGTTTCAGTATGATATCGTTTGACAAAAGAAAAATCTCATCAACTAATCGTGCTTTTCCCTAGTGGTTGTTGACCAAACCACTATACACACCCAAATAGTGTTTTTAAAAAGGGAAATGGCCATTTTGACCCTGAATGAAACTTCATGGAACACTACATTTACAAATAGGGGCAAAATAGTCATTTCACACAACATAGAAACACTACTCATTGTTATTGTGTTGGTGTGTGTATACCAGATCAGGTTATTGACACATCATCCACAATTGTAGGTCTGGTTTCGAGTCATGACAATATACCTTAATAAATTAAAAAAAAAGGCTTATTTTCATTTTGCACCCTCAACTATCGGTGAATTTTCAAATTGCACCCTAATACTTTCCTAAGCCTCAAATTGCACCCTAAACTTTATTTTTTTTCATTTTGCACCCTTAAACACAATATTACCCCCTGAACTAATATAAAAACAAGGGCAAACTTGTAATAACACAATTATTAGTTTTCTGGGGCACTTTTATAATTTTTTGGGGCACTTTTTAAAAATAATTAAGCATGTGGATCTATTTATAATAAAGACAAAATGACACCCTACACCACCCCACTCCCCCACTCCCCCACCCCCCGCCCTGTCCACAAAGCCCACCAACTGCACTGTGGCTATCTCGCGGACCTGGCTCATAGTGGTTTCTCCATCACTCCTCCCCTCGGTCTGCTATGACCTTTCGGGTATGTAAACTGCTCCTCTTCTCCCAATACTTCTTCTCTTCTATTCTATTCTATTCTCTTCTCTTCTCCTTCCCTCTATTTCTCTCTCGCTATTTTATCAAATTCATACTCCTTTCCGTGATATATTGGGTTCGAAATTTGAATGGTTTTGGCGGAGGTGGTGGCGATGCCTTGGAATCGAAAGGGCCGGAGGAAGAGGGGTGGGTTTAAATGGTGTGGGAGGGGGTGGGAAAAACAAATCAGAGGAAGAGGCGTGGTTGGGGTGGGGTTTGAATGGTGTGGGAGGGGGTGGGCAAACAGATCAGAGGAAGAGGGGTGGTTGGGGTGGGGTTTGAATGGTGTGGGAGGGGGTGGGCAAAACAGATCGGGGAAGAGGAGGGCCATGGTGGTGGTGATGGTGGTGTTGAGTGGGTAGGGTTTTAGGATGAAGAGGAAGCAGGAAGATGGGGCCAATTTTTAATTTAATAATTTTAATATATCAAAAAGTGCCCCATAAAACTAATAATTGTGTTAATACAAGTTTGCCCTTGTTGTTGTATTAGTTCAGGGGGTAATATTGCGTTTAAGGGTGCAAAATGAAAAAAAATGAAGTTTAGGGTGCAATTTGAGGCTTAGGAAAGTATTAGGGTGCAATTTGAAAATTCGCCGATAGTTGAGGGTGCAAATGAAAATAAGCCTAAAAAACAACACACAACCAAATAGTGATTTTGAAAAAGGGAATTACTATTTTGCCATTGGACGAAATTTTTTGAAAGGGGTAAAATAGTCATTTTTATTCCTCAAAACCATTATTTGGGCACTGTGTTGGTGTGTATAACAACTCATGCTTCTAGCCTAGCCGGGGAACAGGGCAACACTATACACACAAAAATGATGTTTTTATGCACGAAATTACTATTTTGCCCTATGTGAATCTCCCTCAATTACTATACTTGTAAAGAGGAGGACATAATTGTAATTTCATTTTAAAAAATCATTATTTGTGTGTATAACAGATCAGTGGGCAACACTATACACACCCCAAATAATATTTTGCAGCAGTGACATTACTAATTTACCTATCAATAAACTTTCCATAAACACTACATTTATAAATAGTGGGCAAAGTAGTATTTTCACTCGTATAAAATCACTATTGAATATTGCTTGGATGTGTGTATAACAACTTGAAGTCTGGTGTTACCGGGTCTGACCATCTTTTAAAGAGGTCTCAGGTTAGATTCTCGCAGAGAAATACAGTTAAACATATTTCCACTACTTTCGGGACAGTCATAAGTGTTAAATATATAGCTTTTTTTAGCTTAGTTTGTTACATTTAAACATATTTGAACTTAATTTTTATATGATTTTCACTTGTTTCACCTAATCATGATTCTAAGCAATTACACAATGATGGTTCTGGTCATCCTGGACAAGTCTCCGATAACAGTGCAACTAGAAAAAGCTTAGGAACCAACCTTATCTCCGGAACTGAACGGTACTTTAGGTTGTCTAGTGGATATGGTTCTCTTTGGAATAGTCTTAGATCTCTTTACCGGTAAGCTCAAAGTCTGTAAAGGTGCTTGTTGATAGGGATTTGTAGTACCTGAAAGTGTGGTCGGTGTTCGACCACAAAAACTCCGATACTTAAGTCAGTATAGAGTGCACAAGCAAATGTCAGAGCAAGTATATGTGAGAGTTATTTTAGAATTATGCTACTTTTTACAAATGAAATGATTTACCAATTTATAATGTTGAGTATGAGAGAGAATATACAAGTGTACCTTCCCCTTAGATGAAGGACATGTGTCCTTCTCAGATTCAAGGATATAGACTCTGGGCTTCCCATCCTTGTCTGTACACCGCCACTGGGCCTCTCAGCTTTGGTGCCGACGGTACTACTTGACTTAGAGGGCTTTTGTCGGTTGACAGTTCCTTGGCTTCGACGGGCCCTGGCCCATTATTACCCATCTTTTGTCATATATACTTCCATGAGATTAGGTGAGAACTTATCTTAATTGATGATAACCAAGAGATAAATAGAGAATAACTGGATCAATTCAACATTGCAATGTGGGGCTTTCGGTAGTATGAATATGTGTGTCCTTCCCTCGAAGATCACTCATCCCCTAAAGATCCGTCGCGTATAAATAGTACAAAACTTGTTCATTTTGTACTTTTTTCATCACCTTCTTCAACCTACTCTCTAAGAATCTGCTACAACTTTTCTCGATCTTTCTACAATTTTCGATTCTCACCGCTGAATCCAGACTTAGATCATCCTCCCAACTTGTTTCCGGCAAGTGATAGTTCATGGTTTATGCATAGATTAGGGTTTGATTGTCCCCTTATTGTTCTTCTCAATTTTAACCCAAAACCCCTTAGAGGAATATCCTTAATATTACAAGGCCAAACTCGTTTATTTGAGTATGACTTAGGAGTGTAAAGAAATTCTTTAAGCACCATGCTTAAAAAGGGTAGTAAAGACATTTATAAAAGCAATTTAAATAAAAGGAAAATAATGACTATTTTAATTAGGATGCTAATATGTAGTAAAAAATATTTAAAGGTTCCATAATTCCCTCATTTCAATTACTACTCCCTACAGTTTAGCTATTATCAATTCTCACCAAAACCCCATTATTAAATCAAGAAATCACCATATAAACTCAAAAATCCAACAATAGCATAACAAAAGAGGAAGAAAATTTGTTACTACGTAAAAAATATCATTAGTGTATGGGATAAATGATATTGCCGAAACATGATAAGAGTTGCAATGTATGAAAATATCAATAGCCAAAACATCTCGACAATTTTGCGATAAAAATAATATAACATTGTAGGATAGATTTCGTTGTAAAAAATGATATGAATTGCAATATATTAAATAACTAATAACCAGAAATTCTGACAAATTTCTATGATATTAAATTATTAGTGACCAAAACATCTCGACAATTGTGATAAAAATAAGGGTTAAAGGCACGTTTGATCACATGTTTGTCGCCGCGTCACATTTTGATCACACATGTTTCATTTTGTCCAATTTGGTCACACATCTTTACAAAAGTGGCATTTGTTGCTACCGCCGTCAAAATTTAAGTAAAAGTTGAAAAATTCATAATATGTGACGTTCATGAGAATGTCTTACGAGTTGGACAAATTTTCAATATCACATGTTTTATATTTCGAAATTCAACTAACATTTTGCCGACAATAGTAACTAAAACAACTTTTGTAAGGATGTGTGACCAAATAGAACAAAATGAAACATGTGTGATCAAAAGGTGATGTGACAGCAAACATGTGTGATCCAACGTGCTTTTAACCCTAAAAATAATATAACATTATAGGATAAATTCCATTACAAAAAAATGATATGAATTGCAATATTAAATAAACAAAAAAATTGGATGAACAAATTACCAACACAATCGAAATTGGAAGCAAGGATCAATTGGAAGGAATTTGGAACAAAATGAAACAACTGCAATAATTGAGGAATGCTGATGCAGCTACATTCAATGCAACAAGGAATAAGAAAAACTAATTTTAGTAGAGGGTGAATTAATAATGCTATTTTTTTTATAAATTAGCGATGAGCTGAGTTTTGAACCCAGAACCTTCTGGTCACTATCAAGAACCTTTTCCACTAAACTTCGATTAACTGAATTAATAATGGTATTGAAAATATGAAAATAAAGTTTTTGGACAAAATATGACCTCAACAAATAATAACCGTTATATCAAAATCTTATTTGAATGATCCAATAGTTGAAGAGATGCTTAAGCAACTAGCTTAACACATAAGTCCAAACTCCAAGACAATTATGTTTTGATTTGGATAATTAATGTTAAGTATTACTATCTCCAATTCAAAAAGAGTGATTTTTTAGAATTTTCACACAAAATAAGAAGATATTACAACATTCCCACAATGACCTCTATACCCTCATTTAATTACATAAACATCCATGAGTCATTCATTAATATTGAGCTTCAATTAATGCAATTAAGGGTATTGAGGAAAAAAATGATGTATTTTGCTTTATTTGGTTTATGTAAAAATCCACTCATTTTGGATAATCTTCAAATATCTAAAAAGTCACTATTTTTAAATTGAAGAGAGCATTTATCGAGAAACAACTTATTTAACATACACAAACACTTATATATAATGGAATAAGTATATTTTCGATACAACTCATTATATAAATAAGTATACAAAGGAAAAAGAGTATATAACACACAATTTTTCTCTAATAATATCTTTAAATTGAGTGCGGATCTTTTATAATACTATTTCTAATATTTGTCTATTTTTTTTTTGAAATTTCGAGCACCATATCTTTGATCACTAGCAAAATCCTTTTCCACTAAGCTATTTGTTTAACTCAAGCACCATATCTCATTTAATCATGTTGATATAGACATATACTACTAGATCTGATTCAAAATAATTCTCATTTATATTGGTAGAGACAAATATTTGACTATTCGTAACTTTTTATCATTAGCAGTTAAAAAGTACGAAATTTTGTTATCAAATGCAAAAACAACCAGTTTTTTAATTGGAGGTGGTGGTAAATAACGTTATGAAGATTTTATGTTAAAGTAATATGCTTGAAAGATTGAAAAAATAGCCAAACAATAAAAGTGTAACCAGAAAGTGTTGCACAAAAATATTACAGGTGGTCCAAACTCCTTTAAACTACTTCAATGAAATGCATGAAATCGTCATAGTAACGACCCCCACCCTCATCCTAAAATATACGAAGCAGGCAAATCGGGAGATAGTTTTTTCGAACTACTTCCATTGAACTTCATTTGTTACTATCAAGCCATTCAAGAATGCCTTTCTCCGATTCACTAAGTTGATCTTTACTCCTCTGCCTTAGGCTTCCTTCTAACAAACCAAAGTAATCTTTGTAGTTTCTCTTGTAAAAGCTCTCTAGTCTCTGGTATAACAAAATAAAACACATTTCAAGTAGTCAAAATTATTGGAATCCAACAAAAAGTTCAAATAATTTTAGGCATTGATAGTCAATTCTTCATTAAGTTTACCTCTTTGTCATTTTTTGTCTTATTCTCCTCGGATTTCTTCAGATATTCTGCAAAGAGCATTGAATATTAATTATAGTTTTATGATAATAACTAGTAGGAAAAGCGGATCCAGGAATAAAATTCAGGGTGATCCGTCAATAACTTAAAATATAAATGAAAATAATCGACGATAGAAGTCACTACTACAGATTTGAGCTTAGAAATTGGTGCTTAAATAGTACTCCCTCCATCCCTAAATGATTGGTACATCTTGACTTTTATGATCAACAAAACACGATTTAAAACGTAAATATCTCTTATTCTACATGCAAAGAAAATATAAGAAATTGATGTTTTAAGAATATATCGAGAGAGTCTAACAAGATCTCACATGACTATATTATTTATTACAGTTTAATGAGAATTATTGAATAAAATTTTTAAAATTTAACAAAAAAGTCAAAATGTACCAATCATTTAGGGACGGAATACGTACTTTTTTATGCGTGATTCAAGTTAGTTTCTTGCATAGCGCATAAGAACTTAAAAACTAAAAGAAATGAAGGAAAACAGATAAATGTAGCTTAATTAACTCATAAAATAGCCTAGTGGAAAAGGCTCTCGCTAGTGATCAGAAGGTACTGGGTTCGAAACTCACTTCATCCCTAATTTACAAAAAAAAAAAAACCAACTCATAAAATAAAGCATTATTAAGTAGATAACTTACATAGCACATCTTACTATTTAAGTAAACATGTTAGATAACACTTACTAAAAGAGCTATTGTTAAAAGTAGAACGTAAGCAGATACATCAAGCCTATTTAAGTAACCATGTTAAATAACGATTGACAAAGAGTTATTGCTAATAGTGGAATGTAAACACTACTTCCATTCCACAAACGCTATATACGAAGTTGATTGTTGTCGAATACGAATCAAACTCGAAATACGATTTAAGCTAAGAGAGAACATACATACTGCTGAGAAGTTCTGTCCTGGAGTCATCATTTGCTTGCACAGCTACAATCAACGACGTCGTTAGGATCTCTCTCCGACCATGCGCATTTGCTGATATTTTTCTTTGTCCACCATGTGTCTGAATACCGATTTGAAAGAAATTGCAAGCACTAAATGACTGTGCCATTAGGAATATTTATTTGTTTGTTTGATGTTTGTATGGCAATTTATTCATTTATCAAAAAGAAGTCACAACTGAAAGAGATCCCATTATCTCCTTCTCCTTACAACCACTACCTTTAGTTTTCGAGATAATTGCTAAAATAGTCCTAATAATATATGTAAGTTGCGCTTTAATCTCTATAAATGTTCGGTCATACAAATGGTCCCTGATATTGATAAAAAGTGTGCACTTTGTTATTAGTCCTTCTTTTGAGGGAGCCGTTAAATATGGATGGAAAGAGCGAGTAAAATGCAGCTTTTCGACGAATATTAGGAATTAAAGTGCGCATTTTTTAAGAAATATTTAAGTTTTAAAATTCTATTTTGGCCCTATTTAAATTTAAATTTAATAAGTCCATCAAAAGAGTAACTAAACTGCACATTTTACGTCAATATATGTGACCATTGTAACAATTTGATCTTTATATGCTGAGAGAATGATTGTGTGGTCCAGATACTATTTCCTCGAGATAATGATAACTAATGTGAAAATTCTTGAATAATTGGTTTAGAATCGGAACTATCTCTTTCCCTTTTCGTCAAAATTTAACGTCTCCGTCAACAGAGAAACTAAATTACACCTTTTACGCAAATATGATGATGGACTATTTATACAGATCGAACATTTACAAGAACTAAAATGTAACATGCACACATTATCTCATACTATTTCATCAATCTATCTCATATTATTTTTGGTTTGTGTACCTTCTAGATACATTTAGATAATATCAATTATATACATAATATTTTTCACCGTAGATACTATTATAACGATTATGTTAAAGATCTACCAATCCATCACAACCCGACATATATAAATTGCTTCCCTTGAACTTGGTATCTATGTAATCTCATTTACTCAACTAGTCAAATGAATTGTGCACAAAATTGTCTCGTGGGCGTAAAAAAGACGGCGATATAGATTGAATTCCAACATTCATATTGCAAGTTTGGTTTTAAAAAATCTACACGAAATAAAAGAAAAGGAATCGAAAAAAATGGAAAAGAAACAGAAATAGAAAAGAATAAAAAAAAATCGAAAAGAAATAGAAAAACTCGAAAATACATCAGGACCGGGGACTAAAGTACACCAAAAAAATTATACAAGACTTAATTATATCCAATTTCCGTTTTAACCTTGACTTAATGCTAAAACTTCAATTTTGGCCAAAGTTATAATTTTCCATCTATTTTTAACGGTTGGGGACTAAAGTGCACCAATTATACCAGTTACGGGGACTAAACCTGTAGACCGACCATTAAGTGAGACCAAAGTACAACTTGCACACAATTACGAGCATAATATCAGTTATATACATAATATTTTCCACCGTAGATACTAATATCAGTTTTTTTTTTTTGATAATTCATCCTTGTATTGCAAAATAATGTACATAAGGGGTTTGATTACAAGCCAGTACGTACGATATAAAAACAGGACAATACAAACTACAAGCTAGATGATCAATTAGACAGCCTACAAAACCACCCTGATGGGCTCAAAATTAGATCTTGTAGAGGTGCAGCCGCTGTAAGGAGAAGGTTGATGCTAGAGCTCTTGTCGACATTCTCCTGCAAAAATAACTGCCATGATGAACTGGTGTGTAGTCTTCTCAGCAGTTTAGAAGCAACCTGAGACAAAAACATGTCAACAATAATAAAAAGATGGCTGGGACTAGTTGATATTGCATAAGACTTATGTAATAGTATGCTAAAAAGAAGTGCTTGGTAGAGGCATAATTGGTGAGTGGTGGAGGTTTGTAAGTGTGACTGAGTGGTTCTATTACTATATATATGGTCCGTGTGTAATTGGTGCTGTTTAGGGTCAGTGAGAATGATAGTTATTTGAGTCAAATCTGGGTAAGAACTTGTTAATGTAATTGTGTGGGTAAGATCAGTGGTGTGTGTATTGGTTTCTTGTGGTATGGTAAGAGGGATCGTGAGGCAATTGTGATTGCTGTGTCGAGGTAACTGTGATCTAGGGGTAGGGCCAAAGTGTTTCCATTTATTGACAGTAACAACTCTTATATTTATAATAGCGGATAGGTTGAAGGTATCTTGATGGAATATTATACTGTTACGATGTAACCATATGCTCCATAAAGTGGCGATGTAGGAGATGAGGTGCCAATGTTGGGGGTGATTTGGTTTCCAGGTCATGGTAAGAAGATGGGAGAGATTCTTGGAGAGGTTTAACGAGGGAGTTGTAAGTTGATAGTTTGAGAAAGAGTGCCATAAAGGCAGAATTTTGGAACATGAACGGAAGAGATGATCAATCGTCTCTTGGTCTTGTTCACAGAAAACACATTTTGTATTAATGAGTTGCTTGATTTTGTGGCTAATATTTGTGGTTGTGGGGAGGCGATGCAGGAGTAATTTCCAGACAAAAAGCTTTGTTTTGTGAGGGATGCGGAGTTTCCACAAGTGTTTCCAGGTGTGAGTGGGAAGTTTTGTGAAATTGGTTGGAGGAAGTAGTGGGTGAGGATGAAGACTTAGTTGTTTTTTATAGAGTGATTTTGTTAAAGATCTAGCAATCCATCACACCCGACATATATAAATTGCTTCGCTCGAACTTGGTATCTATATAATCTCATTTACTCAACTAGTCAAATGAATTGTGCACAAAATTGTGTGGTGGGCTTAAAAAATGACTCCAATATAGATTGAATTCCAACATTCATATTGCAAGTTTGGTTCAAATAAATCTACAAGAAATACATTCTTCTATATCCAGAGACGAAATACATACTACAAAAGGAAGCATAATTAGCTATTTAGCTATTTAGCTAGCAACCTTGGCAACTAATATCTCAAACAAATTTTCATATTGCTACGAACTGCATCAACTAATAACAACTTCATACAGGAATCTGCTTTAAGTGTGCAGCAATCGGCATGCCTACGAATCCGAACGCTATGCTAAAAATCCATTGAATGAATGACAGTGGTGTTGTGTTTGCGAACGTTCCTAGGTATTCGATAATAATGATCTGGAAGAAAACAGTAGCACCAAGAACAGATACAAAGACGTAGTTATCGAATATTCCATCCAGAACATCAATCTTTTCCATCTCTCGCGAATTCACCTCATTAAATAGCTGCAGATCATAACGATGAAATCAGACACTAATCAATACTGCAGTCTGGAGTTTATTCGCTAAAGTCGTTTACCTGACAGAAGACGAATGTGTTGAATATGAGTGTGTTAAGGACCAGATCTGCATTGGGGCCTCTGAGGAAAAAGAATGTTTTTCCCAGTGTTTGAAGAAACCATATGAGCAAAAATTGATATAAAGATTGGCCCATAATATTCCTCCACATAACATTAGTAATAAAATTTCCTCCTCTTCCTACCGGAGTTCTTTTCATTAGCTCGTCGTTAGGAGGCTCAGTTGCCAGAGCAAGTGCGCCCAATGTATCCATTATCATGTTAACCCACAAAAGCTGAACAGCGGTAAGTGGTGCACTTCCTGTATAACAATATAATTTTATAGGCAAGGTAAGTATAAGTGAAGTAATTATGCCAATTGTTCGAGACAAGTTATGGCTTCGTCGTACCTGTTAAACAAGCTGATGTGAAGTTAACAATCAGAGCAACCACATTGACTGTCAACTGGAACTGGACAAACTTTTGAATATTAATGTACACTGAACGCCCCCATTTAGCTACTGTTACTATGGTGGAGAAATTGTCGTCAAGGATAATAACATCTGCGCTTTCTTTAGCCACCTAAAATTCGAATAAATGGACGATGAAATTCCATAATGCAAATAAGGTTAAGATTACGTTTTCTTAATTAGTTGACGATTAATAAACACATGAATAAGTTCATAGAGACAATTATCGTCATACCACATACCATTTCACCTCTTAGATCAGCTTTCAATGAAAAACTAACAGATGAAAGAGAACAAAATGAATTGTAGATGAGATACCTCAGTTCCTGCAATTCCCATGGCGAGTCCAATGTCAGCTTCATGAAGAGCAGGGGCGTCGTTAGTTCCATCACCAGTCACTGCTACCACCTCATTAAATGTGGTTCTCAAATGCTTCACTAATGTATGTTTGTCGAGTGGGGACGAACGAGCCATGACCTATAGTAAGGCATTTAAATGTCACTTCTGAAATGTGCTTTGAATGGCGACCAAAGTTGCGTGAACATTATGGTTTTGTTAACTTTATCTAGACAAATTAGTAGGTATACCTGAATTTTTGGGATGAGTTCCATTAGTTCCTCCATACTTTTCTCGCGAAACACTGGACCCTCAATTGCAATGCCATCATCAGTAAGTATTCCACATTCCCGAGCAATAGCTTTGGCTGTATTGATATTGTCACCTGTAACCATTCGAACAGACACGCCTGCTGAGTGACAAAGAGCTACAGATTCTTTCACCCCAGGACGAACGGGATCTTTGATTCCTACAATCCCTATACAAGTGAAGCCAGAGCTTGGGATATCTCTATCAACAGGAAATCCACTTTCCAAATCCACATAAGCAAGACATAAGGTCCGGAGAGCTTCATTGGCGAATTTTTCAATTGTACTCGTTAGATGATTGAGAGGCTCTTCATCCAGAGGCTCAACCTCACCGCTGGATTTCATCACCTTGTCACAAGCAGCCAATACAATTTCTGAAGCACCTTTGGTGTGAGCGCGTACACCTCCTCCTTCGGGGAGCTCCAAGATTACACCCATCCTCTTCTTCGTAGAGTTGAACGGCTCAACTTTCACGAGTTTGGTTGCATCTCTCACAGCCTGAAAATTTCCACCAAGAGATAAACCAAACTCCAATAAAGCGGTCTCAGTTGGTGAACCCAGAATTTCACGCTTTCCTCGTTTATTCACAACTACTTCTCCCCCAGTGTTATTAAATATTGATTGCAGTAGGAGCGTCTTCACAGACTCGGGGAGTTCAGAGCCCAAAGAAGCAACATCTTCTGGTTTTGAAGATTCTTTTACATTCATCCCAATACAAGATTTCACTACTGTCATGCGATTCGTTGTCAGGGTTCCAGTTTTGTCACTACAGATAGTTGTAGCAGAACCCATTGTTTCACAAGCTGCCAGATGACGCACAAGGGCCTTATCGTTCATCATTTTTTTCATTGCAAAAGCGAGACTTAAAGTCACTGCCAAAGGAAGCCCCTCAGGAACTGCCACAACAACTATCGTAACTGCAATTGCGAAGTATTCTAGCAATTCAAGAGCATCATCCCCGGACCATCTCAAGTAAGTTCCCGCCTGCCATTTACGGCTGAACATCTTTTGTACCAAGACTGCAAAAGTTACTAGGGCGAAGAAAAGACCGATCTTTCCAATGATTGTAGCCACTCCGTTCAACTTGACTTGCAAGGGTGTTTCATCATCTCCTCCTTCGCTTAGCGTTGCCATCAACTTTCCCCATTGTGTCCTCATCCCTACAGTGGTAATCAACATTTTGCAAGATCCATCTTGAACCTTAGTTCCGGAGAGAAGAAAGGGATTTTCAGCATTGACCATCACTGGCTCACTTTCTCCAGTCAAACTTGACTCATCGATAACAACAGAAAATCCCGACAAAAACAGTCCATCTGCTGGAACTTGATCCCCAATCGAAAGATGGACAATATCCCCAGGCAGTAGTTCATATATGGACAGTTTTTGCCTATATCCATTTCTTGTAACATGAATCGAAATCTTCTTCTTCTCTTTATCCAAATCTCTGAACTGCAAAGATTGGCGGTAATCACTCGTAGCAGTTACAAATACCACCAGTAATATGCTAGCAACAATTCCAAGTCCATCATGAGCGCCCTGAGGCCATCCTTCTGTAGCCACGCCAACAATCAGGGAGACGAAGGCACATACTCCGAGGATCATCAGTGTCATGTCTTGAAGTGCTTCCCAAACAAACACCCAAAAACTTTTGGGTTCTTTCTCATCAAACTTATTAATTCCATAAATTTCTTGTCTACGTGAAAGACCACCGCTAGTAATCCCATCAGTAGCAGAGGTGGAAAGTTTCTGAGCTATTCCCGTTGCCCCACCATGAAATCTGAGTTTCTTAAGGTCATGAGCCTCAACGATGGAACCTAACTCGTCGCCACATATCTGGAAACCAGCATCCTGGACCTCCTTGGGTACGCTATAGTCACTCGGTTGCACACCTGCATATGTACATTCACAACTTAACTCTCAAGGATCGACCTACGACATTACTAATTAAGCTTTTCATGGATTACTTCGAAATTACAATCAGTATCAGTATCAAAAGTTCACCTGATATGAATTGAAAGGCAGCCTTGGACACTAAAACAGCGATTCTCAACTTCTCCTATAGTACAAAATAGTCACAGCTGAGAAACACAATCTCCTGCACTTCTACACTACATATCATATATTATAAATACGATGAACGAGTTCCAATTAAATGTTACAACTTTTGAACCCCCATGTTTCTTGTGAAGCCCCACATTTGCCTCATATAACCACCCACGTTCTCTTTTATGTTCAATTTCAACCAACTTTTCTCTCCATCAAAGTCGAACAATTTTCTCCTCTTGACCATTCTCATATTCATAGTTGTCTTTTATTTTCTATCCACTTAGTTATCATATATTTCTTAACAATATTTTCTCATATATATGTTTGATAATTTTCACAATATCTAATTAATTATATACATAAATTAGTGTATAAAAAAAACAAATTTGCATAGGCTGAATTATGCATAAACAGCTAATGTTGTATAATATGTCCTACATATCAATATAAGTGACTGTTAATGTTTCATTGTATATATGTATATATATGTATAATCAACACATATGATATTAAAAACTCACGCTGCTCTAATTTAAACTCCGAAACCATTTCAGAAAAAGAAGTTCCGGAATTTAAAAGTTCTCCGAAAAAATTTATAAATCTAGAGAGACGAATAACTCGTCATGTTCGGACTAAGTGAACGGTAAAGTTCTACATTTGAATATTTTAATAGTGAACAGTTATCTTTAAAAATTTTAGATAAAGCGAGTGTTCTCGTGTATGCGAACCTGATTGGTACGACGCATAGCAGCAGCCTCATAGCGTTTGACGAGATTAGCAGTAAAACGAAACCTCCTTGTTGGGTTCTTAACAACCCCACAAAGACTCCTCCATCTATGCAACACCTCCTCTGAAGAATGCTTTGCTTTCACATCTCCAAAATTCTCTTTCAAATAAGTCTCCATTTTCTTAATAAAATATATCAATTTTATGTAAATTAAATATTATTAGTTATATATGCTTCAAGAAGACTTTTGATAGTAACTTAATAATAATCATAAGATGTTTCTCAAACATTTTCTTGAAAATGTCTGAAAGTGTATGTATGTGTTGCGGTTCAACTTTTTTTATGTATGTAGGTAGAGTACACTGCATGCATGTAATTATGAAATGGAAATATACCATCAAAAATGGGGAAAAAAGAAAAGTTGGACAAACAAAATCGAAACATGATCCGAAACTTTGGGCATCATTATTGGTGCTCTACATAATAACCTTTCCTTTCTTCCTATTATTTTGTTTAATCGAACATTAATTATTATTAGCGGATTATTACTATTTCTCCAAAACTAAGTTACAAGGATAATTTAAAATTAATTTATTTGCATTACATATTTATTTAGATTGGGCTACAACTTTATAGCAATTCAGTGAAGCTAGAAAAAAAATTTAATAGTTATTCGGTTTATAAGAATACGTTTTACGACAGTTACCTACCCGCCAATATTATGAAGTATTCCCTCCATCCTAAATGATTAGTACATTTTGATTTTTGTGATTTTTTACAAATTTTGATCAAGAATTTTCATTAAACGATAAGAAATAATGTGGGCATGTGAGATCTTATTTGATTTTCTCAACATATATTTGAAATATCAACTTTGTATAATTTTTTTTGCAAGAATAAGAGATATACCAATCATTTAGGGATGAACGGAGTAATATATTAATGACCAACAACCTCAATTAAGCAAGTTTCATTTAATTTTCTCACTTAAGTCTTTTTCTTTGAACAATCAAATACATATATATTTTCAATATTTAGCTTCAATTATAATTCAATCCATACACTCAAATCAAGTCACTTATTGATAAACTTTGGATTTCAACTATTATCTATCAAAAAAAGATTAACTATTTTATAAAAAAAAATCTATCAAAAAATGATGATTTAAACTATTATCTCCAAAAAAAAAATGAACTATTTTATATATAGAAAAAAATCTATCAAAACAAGATTTCAACTATTAGATTTAACAAGCAGACTGTTAAGATGTACATCCCCCATCGAAAGTCGGTATCCTCCCGAGTCAATGTATAAGATCTTGGGCTACTCCTTCTATTGCCAATTGGTTTTAGAGTGGAATCTCATAGACTCTTAATATGGTTTTATCCTCATTCATACGGGTGTCACTATTTCTCGTTTAGGAATGGGTAGGGGAGACTCCTACAGTGACCTACTTATGCAATATGAGCCAGTTGTCCCTTGGAACCTAGATCTTGGGATCTTCACTCAACTAGGTAGGGTTGTCACTCATTTGCATATTGTTTCAAGGGTTTTCAATCCCATTCCATCTGACGATTTCTCAGTTAATTCTCTTCTTAACCCTTTGGTTAATGGATCCGCAATGTTATCCTTTCATTTTACATGATCAACAGTGATAACTCCAGTTGAGAGTAATTGTCTAATGCTATTATGACGTCGACGAATGTGTCTCGACCTACCATTATACATATGGTTCTGTGCCATTCCAAGTGCAGATTTATTGTCACAATATATGCAAATTGGAGGCACGGGCCTTTCCCACTCTGGAATGGCCTCGAGGAATTGTCGCAACCATTCGGCCTCTTCGCCGCACTTGTCTAAAGCAATGAATTCGGATTCCATCAAGTCAAAATCTTTTCAAATTTTGTATCCTGTGGAGGATATTGTTTGCTTGAATATAAATTTTGATTCATGTGGGGGATGTTGGATGTTATTAAGGTTGCTCAAGAGGTGTATCAAATTTGTAGTGGAAGAATTTAAAGTGCCACTCCCACATGGGAAGGGAGTGAGTTTGTTGTCCACTTGATAAGAAAAGAAGCTTGAGATGTTGAATAAGAAACAACATTATGTCAAAGCTTCTCGCGATGGAGGGGGGGATCATGGATTGAGCTTGGAAAAATATGTGGGGCCAGGTGCGTGACCTGCGGATACGAATGATGTTTCGAAAACTTGGGTTCGTGCGAGTCAAGTTTTGCTTCCGGTCGAGCTCAATTTGCATTTGAAATTACAAAGGGTGTAACGGTTGTAACAACTAGTACTCATAATTGTGCTTGCAAAACACTAAATGTCTTGAAGCACCTTCAGAATTTTGTAGTATGAAATAGGGGTACGATTGGATATGGACTTAAACCGAACCGGGACTGAACCGATCCAAGACCGGCGGTTTTTTTCGGTTTTAAAACCGATCTGATTGGTTTCGGTTATTTGGATTAAAAAACCGATCGGATCGGATCGATCTTACAAAAAATAACCGGCGAATAAAAACCGATCCAATTGATATTGTTTTTATGTATTTGGACTTTGAACAATATTTTTATTTTTTTATATTCCAAACATTTGAATGACATTGTTATTAATTTATATTGAGGTTGTGACTTGTGAGTACTGTTTTTTGTGTTGATGATAGATTTAAACAAAAAAAATCCAAGTAGAAAGCACAAAATATGAATCTAAATATGAATTTGTAGTTAAAAACCCCATCAATCTGTAAAAAAATTGGCCCAAAAAGTGCCCAAACTTGATCCAGAAGCGGCCCATTATTTGAAGCCCATAACTGGCCCAAAAACCGAACCGGTCGAAACCGGCGGTTTTAACCGAACTCGGTTTTTTCGATTTTCGGACCGGTTTCGGTTTTGGTTTAAAAAAAAACCGAAAAATCGGATCGGTTTTCTTTTAAGGCAAAAAACCGCAAAAACCAGTCCGATCGTACCCCTAGTATGAAAGCAAGCATCAGTGGAACCAGTTTAATCATTAACATTATTTTGGTGCTCCATTGAAACCATCAATTGATTCTTCAAACTTACTTGTTAAGATGCACATCCTACATTGGAAGTCGATGTCCTCCCGGGTTAATATATAAGATCTTGGGCTACTCACTCTATTGTCAATTGGTTTTAGAGTGGAATCCCATAGACTCTTATCATGGTATCAGAGCCAAGCCCGAGTTAATGAGACACGTGTAACCTCGCCGATGTTGTTTCGGCAATTAATACCGGCGAGGAAAATTCCACCGATGATCGGGTTACATGTGAGGGGAGTGTTAAGATGCACATCCCACATCGGAAGTCGATGTCCTCCCGGGTCAATATATAAGATCTTGGGCTACTCCTCTATTGCCAATTGGTTTTAGAGTGGACCTCATAGACTCTTATCATTACTCAACTCACAACATAAGAGATTGAATTCGGTGCATCAACCTTTTCT
The DNA here is from genome assembly GCA_003412495.2 of Echium plantagineum. NCBI lineage: Eukaryota > Viridiplantae > Streptophyta > Magnoliopsida > Boraginales > Boraginaceae > Echium > Echium plantagineum. Next base: position 240,335 of record QFAX02000583.1, read on the forward strand.
TGATGGACGTGCATCAAGGGGCGTTTTTGTAAATAGTGAAAATAGGAGTATTTACAACTTAAGCCCCTCATAATTTCACCTTTCAACTACGATTCTTACCCAATTCTCACCTTCCACAATTCTTCCAAAACATCATTTCACATTTTCTCTCACGCGATTTTCGCGATTTTCTCTCCAACGATTTTCTCTCCAGCGATTTTCTTCCAACCGTGGTGGATGAAGTTGAATTTAGAAGCTCAAATGAAGAACCAAACCCCAAAAATAAAGGTAACTTGATTAATTTTGTAACCCTATTTTATAATTTGTTGACTTTAGCCCTAATTTGTTGTCGAATTACACAATCTTTTAGCCCTAAATTGTAGTAGTTCTTCTTTTATTGCTTGATTTTGATTCAAAAATCTAGAGCCCTAATTTGTCGAATTACACAATGTTGCGAATTGCACAACGTTATTGCTACTGAAGTTTATGTTTTCATTGTGGTAGTGTACCATTATTGTGATATTAGATAACAATTGAACACGAATTTGATATCCAATTGAACAAGATGCTTTAATCATACACTGGGTAATAATTGAACAATGTTATTGTTATTGCTTCTTAAGTTTTTGTTTTAATTGTGTTGGTGCACCATTGTTTTGTTGCTCATACATTGGGTACTGTATGTACCATTAATTTTTCAAGCATTGGGTATTGTTATTGCTTTTATATGCTCGTGTTTTGATTTTTCATTGTGGTAGTGTACCATTATTGTGATATTAGATAACAATTGAACACGAATTTGATATCCAATTGAACAAGATGTTTTAATTATACACTGGGTAATAATTGCACAATGTTATTGTTATTGCTTCTTAAGTTTTTGTTTTAATTGTGTTGGTGCACCATTATTTTGTTTATCATACATTGGGTATCGTATGTACCATTAATTTTTCAAGCATTGGGTGCTGTTATTTGCTTCTGTTATTGCATCAGTGATTTGGGTAAACTTGGGTACTGTATGTACCATTTCTTTATCATGAATTAGGTACTGTATGTACCATCTAATGATTAAAACTAACAATTAAGCCAAAGTTTCCACGCATCAGTAAAGTTGGATTGGGTACAGTATATACCAATTTTTTGTTGTCTTTTGTATCCTGTACTACCTATTTAATGTTTCTTCTCAAGCTAGAAATGTATAAACTAATTTGATGTTTCACTTTGCATATTGAAAACAGATGAGGAAAGAATTAGGCATAGATGCGCCATTAAAAGAATAGTGGGACTTCAGAAAAAATTATGCCTGCACAGAAATAAGGAGGCGAGGGAGCATAAATTGATAGATGTTGGTTTTGAAGCGATTTTGAAGCTGACGGAAGTGAATACTATACCAAAATATTTCACACAGTGGATAATGCACAATTTTGAGCGCAATGGTATACAGCTTAGATTGTTCGACAACAAAGTTTTGAAGATTACGAAGTTAGATATTCAAAGGGTCTACAATTTACCGAAAGGTAAAAACAAAGTTGATTTGAAGACTGGGAAACAAGAAGATTATGATAAATTATGCATTCAGTTTGGCCTACAAAAATCAGCCAATTCTACTAAAATTCAATTGAAGGATTTTGAAGTAGCTATGGACAGTTTGGAAGATGATGACTTATGGGTGAAGGCTGCAATTTTATACTTCATTTCTTCAGTTTTGTGTCCGCAAGGACATGATGTCATATCCTTGAAGTACGCTCATGTTCTTGAAGACATGAGCGTTATCAAAGAATACAATTGGTGTGGACATGTTTTGCATCATTTACCGAAGGGAATCAAACATAGAGACAATCGATACCCGAAGGCCAACTTTCACTTCTTCTTGGTTAGTGCACTTGAATTATAACTTTTGGCAACTACTATTTATATTTGACGAATTGTTACTGACCAATTTTGACTCCATCGCAGATTAATTACTGGGATCGCATGGGGAAAAAGTGTCCGTCGGTGGAAGGAAACTTCACGCCACCAACTTGCTATGGATGGGACACGAAAAAAGCTAGAAAAATGATGAAGGCGCTCATGCTAATGCTTCCAACTATGAAAAATGTGATTTCAAGTCACTCAAGCCGGTCATACCATTGAATCCAGAAACATGTCATCCATCAATGGTAACCTCAAACATCTTGAAATGACTATTTCATGTTATTAGTTCTTTTAATATGTGTGTGCCAACTAGAAACAAATAGAAGTGTCTGAAAATAATAATCTGTTGCTATTGTACCATTATGTGAAATTTCAATTGGTATAGCTTAGATTAGATGTGAACATATGCAGTTGTACAATTCCAGAAACATTCTAATTTGATTCCTACAGACTTTGTCATTGGTACTGTACCCATTCAAATCATATTATTGGTACAATTTCAGGGGCATTGTACCCAAGTCAAACATATGCAGTTGTACAATACCAGAAACATTGTACTATGATTCCTACTGTGTTGAGTTTGTACCATTCCTCTTAATTTGGTTTAGTCTCATCATTCTCATATTCTACTTGCAGATTCAGGAGTATGCAAGTTTCTGTCGTTCACAAATAGAAATCTTCACATACAACTTGAACATTTTAAATAAACGGATGGAAGAAGAAGGCATAGTTGATGAACATTCGAAAGAACGAGCAGCAAAAAATGCATGAGAAGAAGCAGAAAAATCAAAAAAGGAAAAAAAGTGAAATAGAAACTGCTCAAGTTCAAAGCAAACAACAAAATTCTCCATGGGAAGGAAGAACTCGAAGAACATCGGTACATGATGAAACATGCGAGCAGGATGTCACCTGTCACTCGTCATTTGAAAAGGGACCAAAAAGGAAAAAGTCTTCGATTAAGAGACCAAGGTTACAATGCAATCTAGAAGATAAATTCCAAGAAGTAAACGATAGTATGGAGATTGATGATAATACAAAATTGCAATCTGTGATAGACATTGCGACTGGCTGGGCAGGTGAATTGTGATTTTTTGTTTAGTATTTTTAGTGTTCAACTTACCTGTGATACAAAATTATTGATTGTTTTTTCTTTTGAATGTTCGATAAAAATAGAAAAAGAATGTGAAGTGCCCAAACAATCGAGCGAGTGCAAAGTTTCAGAGGCCGAAGATGATTGTGAAGCTCCTGAAAAAGATTGTGAAGTGCCCAAACAATCGAGTGAGTGCAAAGTTTCAGAGGCCGAAGATGATTGTGAAGTTCCTGAAAAAGATTGTGAAGTGCCCAAACAATCCAGAGAGTCCAAAGATCCAGAGGCTGAAAATGATTGTGACATTACTGAAAAAGAATGTGAAGTGCCCAAACAATCCAGGGAGTGCAAAGATCCAGAGGCTGAAAATGATTCTGAAGTTGCTAAAAATGAATGTAAGGTGCCCAAACAATCAAGCGAGTGCAAAGTTTCTGAGACCGGGGACGAAAAATGTTGTGATATTGTTGAATTTGATCAAAGAAAAGAAGATGAATGCATATTAAAGTGGCTGGATGAAAACAGTCATTTGTGGGAAAAGCCAAATGAATGTCAAGATAATGCAAATGAAGAAGTACCCCCAATTGATCCAGAAGATCAAGAGTTTTTGGAGAATAACATCCATTTATTCAGTACGCCAACAGACATGAGGTAATATATTCGCGTATTAGAGATTAGTACAGTACTAAATTCTGTACCATTTGTTAATCATACACTGGGTACTGTATGTACCATTTGTTTTAACTCTTTGGGATGTTTTATTTTTCATATTACTACAACGCTACTCCTTTGAAGATGATTTGTGTGGATTCTCCTGAAGTTGTTGAGATATTTGATGACAACAAGACTTCAAAGAAAAAAGGAAAGCACATTTCAACCTCTGCAGATGAATATAAGCAAGAAGATTGGCGAAGAAATCAAAATATTATCAATCTCCTTATGATGACCATGTTGAAGGTGCACCGATACATGACAACGAAAAGAACTTGTTGTCATATGTATGGTCTCATAAGCTCCCATGGTAAGAATCAAGAACTCAAAGTAATTCAACATTTAGTATATGAATTGACATTAACACATGTAATAATTGATTTAATTTCAGGGATGAAAGTTTGTTTATCGACAAAGCAATGAGTAGCAGCTTCCCTTTAACAAGGCAAGAAATATCTAGTCTACAAGAAAGTGAATGGGTGTGTAGTTTACTGATTGACAATTGGACATGTTTCTTAAACTTGAAGCAATTCAACAATACACCAAAAGTATACTACAGATTAGCGACAACTGTAGGATCATCGGTAAACATTCACAACTATATACACATATATTCTTTGTCAAATTTCATTAAGTTCTATAACTAATATTCTTGTTATAAATTCAGTTGTCCAGTTTGGCTAAAATCTTTAAAGGTGAACATACAAGGACAGAAGAAGAAGCAAAAGCAGATTTCTTTAAAAAGATAACAGTGTATCCATAATATAGAGAACATCATATGGATATCAGAACTCTGGAATATGTGAGTTTCTAGTTAATATTCAAACATCATTGAATTTTAAACGACTAAGGCGCTTCTTTCGTCTAACTTTACCTTACTGTTACAGATCCTCATGCCCGCTGCAGTACAAGAACACTTTATATTGTATGTGATGAACTTGAAGATTGGGAGATATGAATACCTTTCAAGCAAAAAAGGGTATCCATTTGAGGATATCATAAAAGAGTTGGGAGAGAAACTAATGAAGGAGGCAAGAGCATATGTGAACTACATGTACCACAAGTTGCAAGAAGACTGCCCTTACAATTGGGAGGAATGGCATTACCAACATGATTCAAGTAGTTGTGGGGTGTTCACCATGAAATTCTTGGAAGAGTGGGATGGAGATGAAGATTCAATGCCATAATTTAAAGATTGGACAAACAAAAGCAGGTTCCTGAGGACAAAATCTATCAATCAATTCAGGATGGACTTGTGCATACGTATATTAAGACTATTCACAAATAAACTAAGAGATGATGTCCAGAAAATGGCAAATGATTTCTTTGAAGAAGAGGCAAAGCTTTTGCTTGAAAAAAATATAGCAAAACCAAGGAAGCAAGGAGGAAAAGCAAAAGGGAAAAGTGCTCCTCAAAAGGCAAATGCGAAGGGAAAAGAAGGGAAGAAACGAAGATAAAGCTGTAAGCAAGGGGTAAAAAAAGTAAAAGGATGTAATGAAAGAGAATTTATTCAGTTTGATTTATGTTAGTTGCTGACTTTACAATTGTAGCCTAGATTAGTATGGGGTTAGGGTTTAGGGTACCCATATGAAGGATTGAAAAAGATTACAACTGATGTTTAGTAATTGATGAGGGCAAAGACAACAATGGCAAATCTGAGGTAGGCTGCGTAGAGTCTTTATTTGCAATAGATTTGATGAACTTCTTCTTCCGTGATGCTCTTTTTTTGAGGCGTCGTGTCTCGGTTAGAGATTTGAACCTCTTGTTGCCCCTTTTCTTGTTTGAAGCAGGTTTGACACCAATTGCAAGGGCATCAAGTGTACTGAGAAAACAAAGTAAAAGTTCAAACTATAAAGATATTGAACTGCAAGTAATACAAAATATAAAGCACACAGAAGTTATGAAATTTACCTTTTAGATGTGGAAGAATTTAAAGATTGTATAGAACTTTCTGCACGCTTTCCCGCTTCCATAACATCTTGTACAAACACTTCATATGGCTCTTCAAACATGCAAATACGAGTAGCGATCTGATTAACATACAAACATACTCTTTGATACCTTTCTTCATAACTAGGCACATGAGTTGCAGTAGGTGCAAGATCAGCATACATATCCAAGCCTCCTTTAGCCATACGTGTCCAACGCTTTAGAATATACTCGTCAGGAATCGTCCTCAATCGAGGACTATGCCCACACGAAGCTGCCATATCCATAACCTTAAAGATATGCCGACAAAAGAACCCCCAATTTGTGAACATCCGACAAGTGCAAGAAAGGTTTATCTTATCAAAATCGACAATCACACTCCTTTCATCAATTCTCGACTTATTGTCTTCAATATCAGTCAACTTATAAACTGAGAACTTCTTCACAGAACCTACATCTTCTGATCTAATATGGTCTACGTAATATGCACATGTAACTTCGTACTCTTGGTGAACTTTTGTGAATATTGTAGCTGTGTAAACCTTTACTGCATGTTGCATGAGAGTAGAATGGGGAAAATGATTTTTTGGGAAGAACTTAAGACCATTGAAGTCGCTCTCTATCTCAATAGCACGCAACTTACTCAACATAGAACTAAAACTTTCAAAGAATTGAGGAAGTGTGCTACTGTACTGAACATATTTCCTAACAAAAGAATTAAAGGACTCACTTAATTGAGTACTTTTTAACCCAGCAGTAAAATGATCCTTCAACCAAGATGAACACCATTGCTCTTTATATCCCTTGATAAAATGCAACCAATTGAGTTGGTCTATGTCCTTACCCGCAAAACACTTTTTAACCATGATGTCCCAATTAAACTCAAACTCTTCAGGACTATCAACTTCTTCTATCAGAAAATGTAATTCTTCCATGAATTTTGCATTTGCATAAGCACCTAACTTCTTCTTGGCATTTTCGCAAATGTGCCAAGAGCACAATCCATGGTAAACCGAAGAAGGAATAACACTCTTAACGGCAGAACGAATGGCTGCACATTGGTCGGTCATGAAACTCACAGGATATTTACCCGACATACACTCAAAAAATATATTGAATAACCAAGACAATGTGTCTGCGGTCTCATTAAATAACAACGCACAACCAAATAAACACATTTGCCTATGATGATTGAACCCAATAAAACACTCTTGTAAAAAACAAAACATAACAGTAAATTAGATTGGATGAATGATAAAACACAAATGTACCATATGTATGTTAAATGTGAGTACTGTACCCTAATCACAAATCATTACTGGTATAAAAAGGTCACACTACGAAGTTAGACAAGTATACCATTACCAACTTAAACTAAATCAGTGTAACATGTTATGTACCCATATCAAAACTAAATGTACCCAAGTTAAACTGAATCAGTGGTACAAAGAGAACTTTGTTATATTTCAGTCACACAAATGTACCCATATCTATGTTAATGGGTGTACTGTACCAAAGCACAACTCATTACTGGCACAAAAAAAGTCACGCTACCAAACTATAACTACTAGATTAAGTAAAATGAATATCACTTTTACATAACAACATATAAAACTAATCTAGTGGCCGATAGAGATTGTTTGTCCGGAATGTTGTATCAAATGACAGCACATCCCCAAAAGCAGCATAATCCGCTCTCATAATCCCGTCAGCCCAAAAAATACTCGCAATCTGTTCCTCTGAGTCAACTTGAACGGAGTAAAAATAATTGGGCTTTTTAATGGTTTCTTCTCTAAAATACTCAAGTAACGAGATGCCTTCTCCATGTTGCAAACACAACTGCCTCTTACTAGACATGTAATTCTTTAAATCTCTAGGCCGAAACCCTACATTCACATCACCACCCGCAACACGACTAAACAGTTGGTAAGACTGACAAATTGGAATTCCGACTTGAGCATGTCTTTCCGCTAGTGTTGCTTGGGCATCAGTAATTGAACAATCCAATAAATGCACTTGATTTTCTGGATGAAGGGGATGGTTGTGACCCGAAATCCACTCAGATTTTCGATAACAATCAACATCGGGGACTCTATGGAATCTTATTTCAGCAAGGCAACCACATCGAGTTTCAAACCTCTCCTTCACCTTCCGAATTTGGGGACTATTCACACTATCAACAGAATGTGGATTTGTTGGATTTAATGCACTATGTTTCCTATAACCCCTCTTGTTGCACACATACCGTAAGTAAGTATAAGATTCAATAGCTTCCCCCTTTGTATTCAATTTACCTCGCCTATGTATCCTAGTTTGAAAACCAAGTCTTTTCACATAAGACTTATAAAATATTCCTGACACGATTCATGATCTGGAAACAAGCAACTCTTCCAACTCGATTCGTCGTCCGGAATACATGATTCATAAGCTAACAATTGCGTAAATGATGCCATAAATTCACTAGCAAACCTTCAAAGCAGAAGAAAAATAAGTTTACTAAATTCATGTATTAAAGATTAGTACAATACTAAATTCTGTACCATTTGTTTATCATACAATGGGTACTATATGTGCCATTTGTTCAACAAGCATTGGGTACTGTATATACCATTTCTTTATCATGCATTGGGTACTGTATCTTCGATTTCCCATGTTTTAACTATTGGGGAAGTTTTATGAAAAAAAAAAAAAATGAATTGATGAGAAAATCGAATGATTCAGCCTAACAATTAATCCAAAGTTTCCTCGAATCAATACAATTATGAAATCGAAAATCGCATCATGATAAAAAACAATTACAAAATTCGAAAATCGCATCATGAAATCAAAACAAATTATGAACCCCTAATACATTAAAGTAAATAACCGATTACAATTTCAAATTTCGAAAATCGCATCATGAAATCGAAAATCGCATTATGAAATCGAAAACCACTAATACATTAACAAATTTCGAAACCAAATATGATAAACATTAAGAATAAATTCAGAAACCTAATTTGAAGTTAATAAAGAAAATTAAACCCAACATTGAAGAATATGCAAATTCGAATGTACAATTGATTGATTGGAAGATAGTTGTACTTACTGAAGCCAAATTGCATAATAGATTTTCCCCCGTCAAAAGCGCCGCCGCCGATTGATGGAGATAGCGGATGGGAGTGTGGAAGACTAAATTGGCCGGAGCCGATAATGGAGATGGACTCTGTCCAATAAAACCAGAGTAAACGTGAGGATTTTCCGCCGTCAAAATTGCCGCCGCCGATCATGGGGGATGGGAGTGTGGAAGACTAAATTGGCCGGAGCCGATAATTGGAAGACTAAACCCTGAGTAAACGTGTTTCAATGGCTTAACATATTCGATTTTACAAATTGACCCCTCCAGATATTAAAAATTACAGCATGGCCTTTGTATTGTATTGTTATTATAATATTGACCCCTTGATGCACCTGATGCATGGAAACTTTGATGCACCCAATCTTTTAACACAAGTTCACAACAAACAATGAACGCCGAGGATAATGAGGTCGAGGAGGTGCTATACCTAATAGGAGATGGAAGTGATAGTGATGATTCGGACAGTGATAGTTATGAAATGGACGAAGAGAATGATGTCCATCACACTGGACATGTGGCGAACGAGTATCGGGAAGACACCGACTTCCGTTGTGGGATGTGCATCTTAACACAGACCATAAGTTATAACTTGTCGTTTTTAATGAAAAGCCGAAAGAGAAAAACCAACCTGGAAAATGGAGCACCCATATATTCCCGACAACTAAGAGATCCCATCACAACTCTTTGCTAGCATCCCTCCTATGAGAAGGGGTGTGAGATTCCCCTTCTCTCTCTTCGTTATGATATATAACTTGACGTTTTTAATGAAAAGCCGAAAGAGAAAAACCAACCTGGAAAATGGAGCACCCATATATTCCCGACAACTAAGAGATCCCATCACAACTCTTTGCTAGCATCCCTCCTATGAGAAGGGGTGTGAGATTCCCCTTCTCTCTCTTCGTTATGATATTCTTTCTTATCCATGTTCCTTAGCGAGGTGACATTCCTCGAGCCCGAGGACCTTCATAATAGGTTCTACTACGATTTATTGACCCAATGAAAACATGTAAGTTGTTTTTTTTTCTACAACCTAGCTTAATCGGTTGATTGTTTCTTTCTAGTCAGAAGAAGGGACTTTCACATAGTTTGAACATCCTCGGCTTTGGAAAGTTGCCTTAGAATTTCCCTCTTGTTTGCGAGGGTGTCGGGTATCTGATTTGGACAATTGTACGCTTAGAGGTGCAACCTGCTCCGTCAGGATTGATGGTCCCGCCGCCTTCTTCCTTGGTTGTCTTTTAGTAATAACAGGTGGAGGTGTCCCGACTCTTCTTGATATTTTTCTAGTTCTACCCATCCTATCAATCATCGGATCCGAATCCTTAATTTTAGTACTTGTGAGGAAGACTAGGCGTCTATCTACATAATAATTATATATTTTATTAAGATTGTTACTATTACTATTTAAATTATTATACAATAAATATCAGATGAGCCCACTCATATAAGGTTGTTTGAATAGCCAACTTATATTAGGATTTTTAATAATTCTATTATAAATAGTAGTCTAGTCAATGTATTGAGGGGGTTAATTATTAAATAAAATTTCAGAGATATTTTTCTCGTCCCAAAAATATTATCAATTGTTCTCGTTGAACAAGCATATATTTTTGAAGCCTTAGTCTTCAGGATTCACGCGTGAATCAACAGTTGGTATCAGCAGTCACAAGATCCTCGGATTGTGATATGGAAATTGGTGATAGCATATTGTTTTATGATCAAGATCCAATTTATGATGAGTATGATGACGATTGTAATTTATTGGACAGTAAATTTGACTTCCAAAAATTTTATGAGGTTCGCAAGAAGTCTACTAATGTGAAGGCGAGATTGGCTGGTGTTGTAATAGAAGATTTAAAGTGCGGCAAAGGAGAACTTGGTATTCTTGCCATGGTTCGGAAGGAAGGCAATAGGGTGAACAAGAAAAATTCATTGAGTCTTCTTTTTTATGTTGACGATCTAAGATCTAAAATTTTTCCAAGTAAAGGGAACTTTGTAGATGTCTATCCGGCATTAGAAGTAGCAAGATTCGATGTAAAATATTTAGGTGGAGGTCTCGACAAGGTGTTCTTCTGGTTGTCGAGGCTCGGTTGAAGCTATTGGAAGGTGGGGGAGTAGAGGTTAGTGAGTGCGGACTTGATTGTAAGCATGTGTTAGTGGATAAAGTTGTGGGTAATGTTATATGTAGTACACTTATATATAGTACTCTATTAAAAATTACAATTGTACCCTTCTGAAATAGGTAGAACTAAAATCTCTTACTCATTTCGACGCTTCTATTTTAGTCATTTCATCATTGTTATATGCTCACAGCATTGTCATTTATACACTCAATTTATTTCCTTTCCACGGGCCACCAAAGATATTGGAACCTTTTGAATTTTTTTTATAAGTTTTTTAGATAATAATTGTTGCATTAGTATTGCAATTAGTAAATATTAATCAAATAATTCTCAATAGTCATTACTGAAATTTCGTATATTATATGCTCTTTTGCTGAATCTGAAATGAATTCATAGGTGGTTACAAGATTTAAAAATAAATAACGATACAGATGAATATGTTGCAGATTGTAAATATGGCAGCAAAATCTTATAAAAACGTAAAGAATTTGGAACGAATATATGCACTATGCAGTTAATTGTTATGGTTGAATAACAAGCTTGGTGGAAATGGAAATGGAAATGGCAATTTGGACAATAGTAATTTGCGATAGATGACAGGGTAAAAGGGCTAAAGGAAGAAAGGAAAATGACAAATGAGTTTAAAATTTTGGTTTCAGGTAATTTGAAGGGACATTTTAGCTATTTTAAATGTGTACTCTACATAAGTGTACCGTATATAGCATTTTCGTAAAGTTGTTTATCATGATCCTCTTTATGTGGCTGCTCAAAGGATGACAAGGCAGTGGTAACTAGTTTGTTGATTGAACAAAGCTGTGATATGGGCATGCTGGTTGATGTATCACCTATCATCTACAGACTTGTAAGAGATTTAAGCGAATTCCAGGGGCCAAATCTTTAGTTGATTACCTAACTGTGTACGAACGACAAGACCGGGCAGATTTATCAATTGTTCCAAAAATGGATTTTCCATTCGCATCTGGTGGCGTTCGAGTTCGTGGACGAACTCTTTTCAACCCGAAGAGAATGATAAAGACTAGGCGTCGATCTACATAATAATGATATATTTTATTAAGATTGTTACTATTACTATTTAAATTATTATATAATAAATATCAGACGAGCCCACTCGTATAAGGTTTTTGAATAGCCCACCTATATTAGTGTTTTTAATAATTCTATTATAAATAGTGGTCTAGTCAATGTATTGAGGGGGTTGATTGTTAAATAAAATTTCAGAAATATTTTTCTTGTCCCAAAAATATTATCAATTGTTCTTGTTGAACAAGCATATATTTTTGAAGCCTTACCCTTCAAGATTCACTCTTGAATCAACGAACGTTTTGAAGGGATAATATTGCCGATATTCGTTAGAATCAACGACCTTATTATTCATATCCGTGGCTTTTTGCTACAATTTTATTTTTATTTTATTTGTAGCTTTTCTCACTACATCAACTTGGTATAAGCTACAATTTAGTACACCCGATAGCTTAGGATGCAAGGCTCTTAAACTCGAGCCCGAACCGAGCGCCAAATTGTTGTTGCAAAAATCGATGACATTTTATCTCAACAATCAAAGTCCCATATATGTCAGCCCTGGCACTTATGAATAAGGCTATCGGATTTTCCTCAATTCCCCGACTGCATCTCCCAACAACAACCTGTGAAACCTGACAGGGGTGTGCCCAGAAAGGTCTCTGATGTTTAAGTTAAAACAAGTAGGAGAACAGATGCTTCCACTCCTAATAGGAAGTATATGTGACTTGAATATATAATCAACTATTAGGCCGTTGCGGATATCTAGGTAAATGACCTACGGATATAACGTATATGGGTGTTAAAGGTGTCAAATCTACCAATATTAATTCATGGAATCATGATGACGGTAAACTATGACATCACTGATAAAAATAAAGCTGATCCACAATGATATTTGACTAAAATTTTAAATATTTCAATCTTAGGCCTTTAATATTTTCTCCTCCTCACCTGGAAAAACTAGGGTTTACTTATAGGAGTAAAGTAGTAATGTACTCTCAATTAGTCGATGTGGGGCTTTTGTATTTATATCAAGAAGCACAAATTGAAGTCTCAAACATTATGGTATTTTTAGTTTTGACAACAACACCCATAGATTTTCTAAGTTTCATTCTATAACTTTAGCCTCTTTGTATTACTTGTTAAGAACGTAATATATTTTTTTGTCAAACGATATTATACTGAAAGTAATACTACATTATCGGATAAGGAGAAATTTACACTACAACGAAGGCAAAGGCATCGACCTGGACTCGAACCCAGGGCCTTCAATTGTTGCAAATGTAATATGACATTACCACACATTAATATCCACAAACTCCATAACAGTTCATCAATAAATACAAACAATTACCTGTGGAGACATTAGCATGTCCCTCCCGACTGTTACTAATGCTTATCAAAACATTGTTTAACAAGAATATTGTAAAAATTATTTTCAAAAGCAATCCAACTAAATCAATTTAATATGTACTAAAATGTATAAAAAAACATTTGTGATAAAAGTTCTACATTAACAAGTAAATATCAAAAGGGAGAATACAGAAAGCAGAACTTAATAGAAGAAGAAAAAACCAACACTTCTTATATCTTCAAATGTACAAACTAAAGAACTCGAAGGTCTGAGTTAATCGGATGGCCTAGTGAAAAAGGCTCTTGCTAGTGACCAGAAGGTCCTGGGTTCGATACTCACCTCATCGCTAATTTACAAAAAAATAAAAAAGAACTCCAAGGTAAAATTTAACGTATTGATAAAAAAGTCAAGGGTCCAGAAAATTGATGAGAAGAACAATTTTCGTTAAGGCATCAAAATATCAGAATAATATGAGAATATCGATTACTCTAGTGGTTGAACTAGCAATTAAGTACCTGGGTTCAATTCTCATGTAGGGGAAGAGGGTTGCCAATTGCTGTCATCAATTATATCAGAAGAACAAAATATCAAAATAAAGTGGAAACATGAACCAAAAATGTCTCCCTAACGATACATTAAACCTCCGTTGTATCCCTATTTATCGAATGCGAAGTGTGTCAAGAATACACGTAATTCCTACCAGCTATTGCCTACGCCCTGGGACGAACTTATATATGAACTCAGATAGCAAGAAAAGGAACATGCACCTACTGTATTGATATTCACCTTGCAGTAATTGTCTACCAACTGCTATTACAAGCCCAACGGAAGTTTCTTTTACTTGCTCCTTCCTCGAACCAATCGAGCTGAACTAGTTCTGCCAATGCTAGAATAGTAGTCACCAACATTTGCGATAAAGAGTGGATCTCTCTCTTCTGGTGTAAATTTCGAATAACCTTCTTTAACCAGGTCCGACTGTTCAATTTCTTCTAATTCTTTTGTAAGTTCATCCATTGTCTTCTTCAGTGTAGCTTTGCTCATTTGAGTTGTCTCCCCAGTGGAGATACCAACCATGGTTATCTTTGGAAGAAAGGGAGAGGGCTGTAATTCGTGTCTTCTGCAAGTACATTCACACAACACAAAATGAGTTATGCTTAAACGTACAGATTATATAATAGTTAGGAACAAGAACCTTACCTTTTATCGGCTGGGCTTTGGAGATCTTGCTGTCGACTTGGCCACAAATGAGACAACCAATTAAAGAATGGAAACCTAGTATTCTTATCTCCTTGCTCGGGAAGCAACATTTTAGTTTGATTGTCCTCTGATGTACCACTTTCATTGCCCCTTAACATGCTACAACATTGATCTGCACATGCACCACTGGAAGTAGAGCTAAAAACTGAACTTTTCGATTTCAATGCTCTACTGAATGAAGTGGCACTCCTGCAACGAGATGGAAAAGACTATTACAACTGTACACATGGCGTGTGAGTTGTTACAGTATGTAATTTAATGTTCTGCATTGGGTAGATACGAACCAAACATGATCAAATATTATCGAATTTGAATTCTTAAAAGGCTTTTTTCATATAGGCACCTGAACTCTTGTTATCTTTTCAAGTTGGAACCTACAGTATTTATCTTTTCAAATAGGCACCTAAGCCTATTTTTGACACCTGAACTTTTGGTTTTTCGGTTTTTTCAAACATTTTTAAACTTTTTATTAGATGCTTGAATGTTCTCAAAACATGATACAAATGCTAATAACTTGTTCAATACCTTTTCTCAAATGAATCGACCAAGTAAGGATATTTTGGTTGAATTCCAGCAGCCTTGCGCAACCACCTGTTTCCAAGAAGTACATTGTCGACAGCATAAAGGAGCTGCATTTCAGCAGCCTTTGAAATGATACTCAGAGGTATACCATGATGGCCCATCTCCTCCATTGCTTCATGAACCTGTCGAGAATATATTTGAACACGATTTCCACACATAAGGGGCCAATGACCTATTGAGGTTAGAAGCTTATTTGACCATCTTCTACCTAATAGTCTCATGTTGTGCAGTTTGTAATGATAAATTTGTATAATCCACCCAACATGTAGTGAAGTTACCTCTACCACACCCCTATAAACCAAGATCCAGGAAAAGTAAATGAATGTGTAAAAGCCATATCGAGCAACCACAAGGCTCGTAATACAAAAAAGGATTAATTTAAAGATGACCCAGATGACTCATCGGTTGTTCTCACTTCAACCCTCACTCATGTACTCAACAAATGAGGAAGCGTGGAATATATACCTCTGGAGGCTCCATGCTATCTGCCATCTCTTCAATTACTTCAGCTGCTACGCTATCATCCATTACTTCACGTCGGCGTTGCAACTGTCGTGTTTGAATCAATGAACGGAAATGATTATCAGTGGATTCTTCAAGGATACTGTCCAGCATTCCTTTGTCAAAAAAATACGGAGTATACCTGTTAGGACAAGGGGAGACACATTAATAATAGAACATACTTGATAAAAAGGGTAGAGGGGGAGGCGTATGTAGCCTCTGTAACCTTCAGACTCTTTTTGCTTTGTTTTTCACAGGAGGGGAAGAGACAAATCCTTAGGGGTCCAGAAATCCAGATAAACCACTACTTAACAAGCTTACCACTTCATGCCATTCGTCGTGGCTATAGCAATATCTAGATTTTGAGCACTAAAAACTGGAACACCTTCCAGTGTTTGAACTCCATCATTTGGTCGCATTGTCTTGAGAAGTTTGTTGGCTTCCTTGACCTGCAAAAACACCGCTTTATATCTCAATTTCCATTTCATATAGTTTAATCAATAAGATTTTAATCAAAAGGCACTGCTGATCCAACCTGCCTCTCATTTGGAACAAACTGGAACAAGTGAGGCTTTTCCTACATTACCAATAGATTATAAGTAAGAACACCATCAGAGTGAAAGCAACCAATAGAAAATGTTAGAAACTACAGCAGTCCGCTATGTTGCAAAATAAATGGAAACAGGAAAATACGTCAAGTCCTATTCATTAATTCTGTTTCGCTAAGCTTTGTTTATGGGCCTCATGAGTGAACAACATGTAGGTAAATATGTATCTTATGAGTTGTTCCCTTAAGGTGTATTACTATTTTTAGAACTGTTCAATAGTAGACCTTATTCTGTGTAAAGAGTGAGGTGGCAAATGAAGAGACTACTTTTTGTGGTACTTAAATTATTCAGGCTGCTAAGTCGAAGTTCAAAAGCATATCCATGAGAAAAATATCCCAAAGTAATAAATTGTGTTTTTTAAGGCGATCTGGATGTTTCACTGATCTTTCTCCTAGACATGCTCTTTTTTATAGAACAGATCATGTATTTGACCCTCAAGGAGATTTTGACCCAACTAAAAGCTTAGACAAACACAATCATACAAACAAAGCTTCTTTTATTCACTCGATATAAAAATGAAGTACCTTGAAGTGCTCATAAGCCAAATCAAGACGACAAGCACCAACCACACCACTTGGTATGTTCAACTTCTTAACATAGGAAACTGGAAGAAAGAAATTAAAAAAAAAAATGTTTAGGTAAAGCATAATTCACAGATGCTGCTTAATAATAAAATATAATTATTTCACAGATCCAGTTAAAGCCGTGAGAATCGGAATTTATGAAACAACAGAAATAGAATGAAAAATATTGTCAATGCACTACAGAGAGACGTGTTGCTTTTAACGGTTGAGCATACTGAGCATAAACTGCAAAACTGGGTTATACTTGCACAGAGCAAAAAAATCAAAAGGGAAACTAGGACATAAAAGTTCTGCATAATAGTATGACTGACATCACAGTGTTTCCAGACATACCTGCATCGCCAAGGTCCATGAAGAAGCGGAACACAGGACCATTTCGTTCACTCTTTGTGATTGCTGCAAACATCTTTTTGAGCCACTCTGGTGTTCTATATGTTATAGAAGATGCAAGTCATAACAGAGGTCTCATAAAATGTGGAAGTCATCTCCACGTGCAGTTAAGTAGATCAACAAATTGCATCATCGTTCAACCTATTGTAATTTTCATAAAATGCTAGGGTTGTCTTAATGGCCCTGGTATTACTCGCAATGACACGGCTCGGGTTTGAAGTCCTTAAAATGACAAGGGCCGAATTTCAAATAAAAAATAAGTAAAATAATTTTCATAACGAGGTAATAGCAACAAGATGGCTTATCTGATCACTTGCAGATTAGTGAGTTTGGACTTAGAAACAATTTTCATACTTGAGAACATGATCACATGAAACTCTTTGGCAATTGTCAATAAGCATTTCCAGTACAAGGTTTTTTTACTATCATTCAGTCACATTAGTTCTGGAAAACTTAGGGCTCCTCGAAGCAAACATATATTAGTGAGTTTGGCTTAGAAGCTTAAAGAGCTATTTAAGTTGGATGCTTAATCATCTTTCCTACCATTGGATCATCCTAAAAATCAGTTTTTTAATCCTATGATTGATATTTAATGAGGGCCTTTTGGCCAAACACTTAACTGCACATGGAGATGACTTCCACATTTTATGAGTTGATAATTGAATGAATGAAAAATAACTCTAAGAAAACATCCAGAAACTGTACTCAAAGTGGAAGAAATTTCACGATAGATACTATGAACTTCAAATTCCAGAAACATTGGTTCCTTCATAAAAAAAAATTTCTTAAGAACCTATGAACTTCAAATTCAGCTTCCACATACAGATACAATTGTTTTGACAGAAGATAAAATCTCGGTAGAAAAATATGTTACCTTTTGGAAAGAAAAGGCACGTCAAAGTGGGTGGAAACAGCCATAAGACCGGTTCCAGAAAGATCACACATGCTAAAAACCTGGCCCACAAATGCCGGTCCGCCATCTTTCCCTACTGAGTTCATACCAGAGATTCTGACTGTAGCTGGAAACCGAGAATTGGACTCGGGGAATGACATGGTGTACCTGAAGTATGACGAAGATATGATAAAATGTCAGGCTGAGATCAAAAAGAGAAAAATAAACGATCCATTAAGCATAAACAGCTCCAGGATGCAGATAATATAGAATACGATAGCTCAATTTAGTCTTAGATACAAGTATAGCATGAGATTATCTTACTCATCATTGACAACAGTTCTTATGCGCATTATTTTCAATTGCATTACCAGGGGCCAAATCTGCAGTCATCATGTTTTATAATAGTATAGCTCTCATACTAGCATTTCACAAAATGATACTGAATAAAAGAACGGTTCTTAAGTCATGCTCAAGACAATTTCATCAGCTTACTTAAAATATTCTTCCGAAAAGGTAACAACATATTTTACTGGATATGGCAAAATATGAACAGGACACTTCATTATTTCTAACAAAGGGTAAAATGATATATATGTGCTATACATTGGTTCATTTAATCAGAAAGATTACCACTTTCAATTAATTTCTAATATTGAAATTAATTACATTGAATAGAACATCCAAAACTAAATGTGAAAGAAAGTATTCCAATCTTCAGGTAATTTACATTGAGGTCAAAGTGATTGCTTAAGAACCCTATTAGACATGAGTGAATGTACATTGTAAAGGTACATATTCACATGCCCCAATGCCTCCGAAGGGTAAGGAGGTATCGGATAATACACAGTCTTACCCCTGCGTTATCAGGGAGACTCTTCCCGAATTAATCAAAGATGTGTAAACACTATCTATAATTTCACAATAGATAAAACGTGCAGATAATGTAAATAACCATTTTAGATTAATAATAAAAAAGGATAGATCTTTAAAGTAAAGTCCAACAATGTCTAAATAGCCCAAAAATCCTAACACGCATACATAACACAACAATCAGTAACAAATAGGTATGCTAGCAAGGACTTTCTCCTCAGCAAGAACACAGCTAGGATTTGACGTATATATAGAAGTTCCTTCCGAATGACCGAAGATTAGTACAAAAACCAACTACTCCTCCAAAATATATAAGAAGCGTAGTAGTGTAATGAGCTATTCGAATTTATCCCATTATATCCACAATACAGAAAACAAAATCTTTATTGTCAAAACCATCATAAATAACTGTTTGTGAATTCCTCGTTGTAAAGTATATGTATACATTTATTTTCACGAGTTCCAACTATGGACAACATACAAGTGTCAAACTCATCATCCCCATATCAATTTGATCAAATCCAACAATTGCACACAAGCTAAAGATTGTGGTTAGCCAAGTTGACACGAGATATTAGACTGACGAGGTATGGGTTCGAGTTCTTGCAATGACAAAATCGATTCTGAGACTCATACGACCATTGACCCACTCCAATAGAAGCTGTAATAATCTTTATCAACAACCAATGAAGTATACACCAAATGTCCAGTAATTTGACAATTTCCCATCAAAATGCTACCATTAAAAAGATTTGATAAAAATAAAATCCCAAAAATCCTTTTAGTTAGAATAATATAGAAATAACATTTATGGGAAAAAATTAAAATTAAAAATGAAGCAACTAACCTCAGATGATGCTCAGATGTTTGGAACTGCAAAAGGGTATCACTGAATTTGGATGGTTGAGTTTTGTGGAATTGGATAACAATAAAAAGTCGTTCTGGGTTGAATTCTTAATTTCACACTCAAATAATGACCGTAACTATGAAAGTACCATCTTATCCTCAGTTGTAATAGACACCCGTTTGAGTTTTTAATTTCGCACTCAAATATTGACCTTAATTATGAAAGTATTGTTTTATCCAAAATTGTTTTACACACTCGGATTGAGTTTTTAATTTCACACTCAAATACTAACCATAATGAAAGTATTATTTTATCGTGAATCGTTATACACACCGGAGGTTGAGTTCTTAATTTCACATTCAAATATTGACCTTAAGTATGAAAGTACTATTTTATCCCTAAGTTGTATATACATCCAAATTAATTTGTTATACACACCAAAAAGTGTATTGTAAGAAAATTACTATTTTATCCCCCTCTAATTGAAAGTGTAATTGTGAGAAATTTAGTTAGGACAAAATAGTAATTTCATGCTTAAATTTAACATTGTTTTCATGTGTGTATAGTGTTACCCACACCCAAGCAATACGAAATACTCCCTCCGTCCCTAAAAGATGGTCACATTTTAACTTTTGTTACTCAAACATTACAAAATTTGATCATGAATTCTCATTAAATGATAAGAATAATAGTTTTGTGGGACCTTGTTAGATTCGTCTCAATATATATTTTTGAAATATTAACTTTTTATAATCTTATCGCATGTAGAATATTCATGTTTTAAATCGTGTTTTGTTGACCACCAAAAGTCAAAATGTGATAATCTTTTAGGGACGGAGGGAGTAGTACTTTTTTAAGGACTCAAAAGGACTATTTTGCTCTCTTTATTTGTTGGCTTATTTTCATTTTGCACCCTAATACTATTCTAAGTTTCAAATTGCACCCTATACTTCATTTTTCTCATTTTGCACCCTAAATCGTCAAATATGACAACATTTCGTTTTAAAATAAGGTCAAACTCAGCATAACACGTTTATTGAATTTTTTGGGGCAGTTTTTCATCATAACTAAACATGTGTACTTATTTAAAATAATAACGAAATCATTAATGCAAAATTAATTAAACTAACACCCTTCTTCTTCCTCCACCCCTCCCCCACCATTGCTCTGACCAACCCCTTCCCCTCACTTGGAAACGGCGCCACCATCAGCCACAACCCACAGGTTCGGTTCTCACACTCTCACCAACATCACCATTGTTCAACCATCTCCATTGGCCATTCAGGCCTCGCTACCCGTCCACCAATACATGCCAAAATCATCACCTCCGTGAACAACCCGTACCACCACCCCTAGCCATGTGCGTGACACATGACCCAACCCTGCAAAAACAAGCTCCCTTTTCACCAAAACACCGCCGGAATCTGAGAGTGGAACATCCCTAAATCTTGACACTGATTCTTTAGATGCCACTGATTTTCTTGCTCCCGGGTCTCGGGAATCCACTGATTTTCTTGACACTAGATTCTTTAGATGCCACATCCCTAAATCTTTCAGATGCCAAAAACATTCCCCTAAATCATATTCATGTCTTCCTACTCTCCAAGATTGAATTTTTTGCTCAATCATGTGGTCATACTTAGAGGATGATTCATTGACTTGTAAGAGTTTGCCATCTGAAGGGAATGATCATTACTAATCTTAGACATTGTTACTAATAATCATTACTAATCTTCATATGTATTCGTTCATCAAAACATTATTTATTTATTCATTATAATTCATCATTCATTTCGTAAATCAACAAACAATTCTAATAGAAAGTCTCTTGCACCGCAAGAGGTTGAGTTTTTATGCACCGCAAGATGTTGAGTTTTTAATTAAACCCACCCACCACCACCCGTTACAATGAGAATCGAACTCAGAGTTCTGTTTAGTCATGTTCACATATTTTTTGCTGCCCAGTCTTTATTTTCAAACAAAGGACATAGCTACACATAAATATTGATTCGAAACATTGTTCAGTTTAAACATAAACACAAGGTAAGTCTTTCACAAGGTAATTTATGGTTAAGGTAAAATTTAAGGTTAACAAAACAGAAACAACATTATTCAGTTTAAGGAGAACAAGTTCATCTCCCAACCTAGCATAAAAGAATTTAAGGTTAATTTTGTTTAAGCCTTCGGGCTTAAGGACAGGGTAATGTCTTGGAAAACCTTCAAACGTTTGTCGATCTTCCCGACTACCTTCCTATACTGATCACTTGTTGTTGTTGCACTACCTAAAACTGCCGCCAGTATTGCATCCTCGAACTCCTTGTTTGCCGGTAACAGTTTCTTCGGTGATATCAATTGCCTCGGAATCTTACTCTCGGGAGTCTTCATCATAGACTCCCCGGTCTCAATTCGAGTAAGGTGGTCTGTGCCCCTTGTTCTTTTAAGGCTGTTCTCAGAAAATTGGTTACTAAAAAAGTCTTTGGCAAATCTGGATGACGTAAAAGGGGGTGCATCGACGTTGAATGGCAGATTTTGTTTTGCAAGCTTCTGTACAGGAGGTGGAAACATTTGGTTAGTGGTCCTAACAATGTTGGAATTGGCATTCTCATCAGCAAATTCGTCTCGTGGTGGCTTTGATGGTTTTGCTATTGCCACTGTTGTCGATTGTTCCTTGCAAGGTTGAGGTTGCCAGATTGCAGAAGAGGCGAAAAGGGCGTTGAAACGCTTACTGTAATCGGACTTATCTCCCTCCTTGTTCATTAACTCCGACTCAAGATCCTTGAGCATCTGTTGAGCTCTCTCATATGCCTTAAGATGAGAGTCTATGCCTCGTGGCCCATCGGCTACTGCTGGCTTCACTCTCCTCAGAGTATCTTTAGCTTCGCTAATTCGTCCTTGTTTCATCAAACAGATGCCTAAATTGCACATCTTATTGTTATCTGGTGCAATCAATAAGGCTCTCCTGTAAGCATCTTCGGCTTCCACATAGTTATTCTGCTGCATCAATGCCCAACCTAAGTTCCCCTAGTACATTGAAACGAAAACGAAG
The DNA here is from genome assembly GCA_003412495.2 of Echium plantagineum. Classification (NCBI taxonomy): domain Eukaryota; kingdom Viridiplantae; phylum Streptophyta; class Magnoliopsida; order Boraginales; family Boraginaceae; genus Echium; species Echium plantagineum. The sequence continues at coordinate 263,165 of QFAX02000583.1, forward strand.
TTCATTATCAATCATTACATTTCATTATAGTCGACTTACGTTAGGGGACGTATTCTACATCAACGTTCCCTAGTGCCCATGATGACGCTCGGGTGGGGTGGAGGGGGGCGGATAATATTAATTACATTATTCGAAGTACATAATTTTAATCTTTACCAGTAACCGAGTGGCTTCTTGCTCAACAGAAACCTGGAATTTCTTTCCTTGAGATCTTGCTGTCTTGGTTCGCTTTCCATTAAAAGCCATTCCTTGATGTATCAAGAATAGCTTATGCTTCAAAAGAGCTATTTGATCATCTAACCTCCCACACCTCTGCACACAATTAACTTAACTACTTCAAATTCAATTCCGAAATAAATAAATAAATAAACACTTCGAATTGAAATGGTAACCTTGAAGAGGTCTAGGAGGATGTTATCAAGAGCCTCTTGAGCTTGATCAGAACAACGATGACGAAGAGACTTAATTGCTTCAATGGCTTCTTCCGCTCGGTTTTGTTGCTTCATAACAATCGCCATATCTTTCAAAGCGCTGTCAACTCTATCTCCAGCATTTATCGCTGCCCAAAACAACGGAATCGCCTTCTCCGGATCCTTCTCCACCAACTTATTAACACAATAAAGTATCAATACCCAAAATAAATATCATATAATCTAATAAAAGATATCCAGAAAAAAAATTAACCATCCAAATAAAAAATTACCCAGAAATTAAACTAAGAATATTAGCAATCACAAACAAATAAGGCTTAAATAGAAAGCTTACTTGAACATTTTTTGCTCTGACATAAGGGGTATCCCCGGCAGGGACTTTGTGTGTGACATGAAATGACTCAGAGCGGGATCGTGGAAGGGCAACTGGCACGGCAGGAGAAGACGGGGCAGATTTACTTGGTCTAAAACCTGGAGGACCATTCCACATTTCTTGCATCATCTTCGGATATACTAATCAATCTGAAGTTTCGAATATGCAAGTAGTAGAAGATGATGAAAGAGATGTGGAGTCGCGGAGATAATCGCACAGGAAATTGAAGAAGTTAAATAGGAAGAAGGGGAGGGGGGGAGGGGGATGGAGAAGTGTCGAGGAGACAAGTGAAGAGTTGAGGGAGTATGAGGAGCTTTTCAAACAATATGACCGTTGGGGATGTAGCCGTTAGGTGATTCCTTTTTTGGATGAAAAAGGATATGACCAAAAAAATGGACGAAATTTAGATTAGTTAAAAAATTATTTTATAGATCACTTACTAAAATTGCTTAATTTCATATACCGTTTTCAATTATTAATTTTTCAATGAAAAATCTTTTTAAATTGTTCCAAAAAGGATAGTTTTTACTTTTCTATTTTAAAGTAAATATAATCTATTTAACACATGAATAAATGGAGTAATGATTGATCTCTAAAATTTGCTAACCGAGGCTCCATAGTCCGCGTTTCTCCTCATCTCCTTCACTAAGAAGAAGTCATGTGTCCTAGGGAGCTACGGACATACCGTTCTTCTCTCTCTAGTAAGTATATATACCCAGGGCTGGCCCTGGGGGTGGCGGGGGACGACCGCCCAAGGCCCCGAAATTTTGGGAGCCTCAAATGTTTAAAATATATAGATGTATATATGAAACGTAAAAATGTTATTAAGAAACAAATGTACCTAGTGGCGTGACGAACTATGGATGTGGGGAGGGTCACAAGTTCGACTTTATGCAGCTTCCCTTTTTTAATTTTGTAAAGTTCAACAATTTCTTTTAATTTTATAACATTCAACAACTTTGATGCGAACAAATGTACTTAGTACTCCAACTAATGGATATTTACGCTAATAGAAGGAATATAGAATATATAGTTAAAACAATCCAATTAATGTATGAGTATTAACTTTCTAGTTCTAATAATTAACTGGGCATATTAAATAAGTTACATTATTGATCAATACTACATATTTAAAAGGTCAAATAATTATTGTTCAAGTCATCAATTTGGGCATTGACGTATTGTCGTACTAATCGAGGCCTTAAATATCAAGTAAACCGATAATCCCTAAATTCAAACAACAGATTATATTTATATGATTTACTTTTTTTAATCCCACGGGTTGCCCCAGTGGTTAGGGTGTATGCAGATTGCTCCAATTGGCATGGGTTCGAACCTCGCCAGCGGCAGTTTGGGAGTTTTATCCCAGGTTAAGTGTGCAGCGTAGACAGGCCTCCATACACTCTGGTCCTGGGGATCATACCGTGATTTACTCCCTTTCAAGCTGTGGGTTCGGCGTGAGGGGGCGCTTAATGTGAGCGTGATCACATTTTGCTCCAATGATTTACTTTTTAAAAGTATAAATGTAATTTCGGTCTTTCTAAAATGTGCCCTAAGGGCACATGTTAAGCACTAAATATGGTAATATAATTTAACATTCGTAAGCATATAAGGCAACATTCAAATTTCAAATACAATTAATTAGCAATTTTGTTCCCTTATTAGTTTCTTAACCTGTGCCCTAAGGGCACATTTTAGAAAAACCGATGTAATTTTAGATCGAATATATATACTTTAGGTTACTTAAAATTTATTTTTAAACAATTTACTCTGTTTTAAGTTATAATATTTTCTCTTTCGCATGCTTTTTTTACTTATGTGCTCTTAGTGTTTAACAATCCCATTTTTAATTATTTTTACAATATTTGTACTTCAATTCTTAAAGTACAATATAATTAACATTATACCAAATTTTAGCCAATAATTTGTTTCAAGGTGTATTACCTAAATTCAAAAGATAATAATATAACATACATTTTTTTAAATGAATCCTTTTATGTTCTTAAGACAAATTTAACCACGTTTTTGTGTTCACAAGTTCTAAAAATATTAACTTCAAACTTAGTATAGTTTATACAAAAAAAATTAATTATTTTATATTAGCAAACGAAATGAAAAGAAAAAATTATAAGGGCCCCTTTTCATAGTTTGGCCCGGCCCCCAAAATGTCAGGACGGGCCCTGTCTATAACTCATCTCATTTCATTGTAGAGGTAAGGAATTCTAGTGCTCTTACATTCTCTTAAGCTCTGATATATTACTTAGTCCGTTATCGACTTAAGCATCAGAGTGTCTGTGATCCACCTTCGACCACTTTAATCTTTTAGGTGAAGCAGCCTAGAACCAAGGATCCTAAGACATCATCGTGCATCCCCAAGAGAACTATATCCACCCGGCGGACCCCAGATTCATCTATTTGAGTGGAAACAATTGGACTTTCACCCTTGCAAAATGTCAGGACGGGCCCTGTCTATAACTCATCTCATTTCATTGTAGAGGTAAGGAATTCTAGTGCTCTTACATTCTCTTAAGCTCTGATATATTACTTAGTCCGTTATCGACTTAAGCATCAGAGTGTCTGTGATCGACCTTCGACCACTTTAATCTTTTGGGTGAAGCAGCCTAGAACCAAGGATCCTAAGACATCATCGCGCATCCCCAAGAGAACTATATCCACCCGGCGGACCCCATATCCACCTAGTTGAGTGGAAACAATTGGACCTTCACCCTTGCAATTTCCACGCCCTAATTCAACAAATCAAGAAAGAGCGGAACTACCGATGAGAATATAATACCAATCAAAACATATTAAATCTATTCACCTATTCATTTTAGATCGGACTCTTACGTACATAATACTTGGTATGGTCATTCTTGTGTAGCAACGTGACCCCCATTAGCTAACTGAGAGGAAGCTTAACACACAAGGATTCTTTTCCAAGAAAGATCATCTTTTCTCACACTAATTTGACTTAAGTGGGGTACTTGTGAAAAAAACCTTTGGTTAATGGTTGATGATGAGAGATAAACAGAAAAAGGGTAAAGGATATATTTCACTCTATTATCTTTTTTGGGACCTTTTAATGCATTGATAAATTGAAGCATTTTATTATGTGAAACAGTCAAAAAAGATCGGGAAAGTCTCATTATCAATAGGTCGTAACATTTTTGTAAGAACATATATTGAGCATTATAGGGAAAGATGAACAAACATACTCATTTTGTGTGACGCAAAAAAGGTCCAATAAGGCACATTGCACTCATTTTTGTCTATTACTAATAAAGATTAATTTGTTTCCTAGTTTAGTATATCTAATATATAATCACACCCGGTCCATATACTTTCGGAATTTAGTGCGAAAAATTTGAGTTGGGATCCTCAATGTATTATATACTAAAAGTTAGGAGATTATGAATATAATAGTATTACTTGATGATGAATTTTTTGAATTACTATTTATTTGATTATTATAATAGGTTCCAATTAATAGATAATTAGAATGAAATATGAGACAAATTGTCTCAAACAAAAATTTAACTGAGAACCTACTAATTGAAAGCCTAGTTAAAACTTGGAGCAGATATAATCAGCCTATTGAGCCATCGGACGAGGCCTTCGATATTAGATAATATATTTTGAATATTTGATAACTCATTTTTATTAATTAAAATGAAATAAAATATTACATGATTGCACAAGACAATATCTCCAAGCACTATTTGATACAAAATTGTGCATAATAGAATCAACATCAATATTGTTAACATATCCTTCTTAATACACAAAATTGTCAATTCATTCAATCTTTCATGTGTTAATGTTTTTCATTATTGATTAAAATATAGTAAGCGCTACAATGATGGTTGAGTCCCTATATGAAAAATCTCTATTTTTATGTTAGTAGTTCGTTAGTTCTTTTAGTCTAACGACTCTTCACTTCCTATAGTGCAAAAATTATGAATTTACCATAATATCATTAATTTAAATATGTTGTCAATCATCAATTAGAGCAAATGGCTTCATTGATCACTCACATTTGTTAAAAAAATACCAGTCGATCACCTAGTATGACTTTGTATACTTTAGATCACTCATGTTGAGTATTATGTATACTTTTGATCACTCACACGTTTTTTTGGTACAATTCTTGATTTTTTGAAATTTTTTAACATTTTGCTAAGAGTATTTTAGTCATTACAAAGTCATACTAGGATGATCGACTAGTATTTTTAAATAAACGTGAGTGACCAATGAAGCCATTTATGAAAATTATCAATTACGCTATCAATCATCAATTTAATTATCATTTAACATTAGTATTATTATTAATTTATATCTTTTATTAATAGATAATATACATAGAATACATTTATGAAAATTACGGGACTCTACAAATTTGGGGAAGAAAGGGTATTTTTTTCTAACTAAACATAAATTATATCTACCACATTAAAAAAAGGTACTAGTCCCCAATAATTTTTTGGATAAATTATTATTATTACTTGGCTCCGTCTCTTTTTCTAAGGATCGTTTGACTTTTCACTGTACCTGAGACATAATTTGAAACATAAATATCTCAAATTCTACACTAAAAAATTTATAAAACATTTATATTTCAAAACTATATATTTAAAAAAATCTAACAAGATTCCACGTAACCATACTCTTATGTATGTTAAGGAGGTTAATTCATGGAGGTCCACCCATGGAAATAGGTAACCTATCTTCTGCCTTCGAAGCTTACTCGATGAAAGAGCAACTGCAATAACAAAGAGGGACTTGATTTTAGTGTCTATGGAAAATTTTCCCTATGTAACTTCTAGTGAGTATAAATTGCCCATGGATTCTACAGGTTTATAACTCGAGAATTGAGCAATCAAAATAGGTTCCTACCCACATACCTAGTACCTATAGATCGAGTAGTATACTCTTTAAAATAAACGAGCATTATTAGACATGTTTTACAAATTAAAAAGTCACAATTGGTCTTCTCCTTAGCCTTATTTAATTAGTGCTTTATGTGTGGTGTGGTAATGGCAGTTTAGGTGATGAAGACATTCAAGGCTTTTAGTTTATCGACTGGTATTGAACTTGAGCTGTTTATTAGAACTTATTAGACTCTTATTTTTTTCTTAAATTTTCTTTTCAAAATTTTTATTGTATTGATAAATGAAACAAATACAAGTATAAGACTATCGATTTTTGAGAATAGCCAAAATAATAAACCCCTCTGTACAAATTTTCTAATTCGACCTATTACGAACTACTATTATGGCTTATTTTCATTTTGGACCCTGAACTATCACGTAAGTTTCAAATTGGACCCTAATACTATCATAAGCCTCAAATTGCCCCCTATACTACGTTTTGTCTCATTTTGCCCCCTCAAATGCCAATTTTAGATTGAATTTCGTTTTAAAAGAAGGGCAAATTCGGATTATCACATATAACAAACTTTTGGGGCATTTTTATAAATAACTAATGATAGTATCAGGGTCCAATTTGAAACTCAAGTGATAGTTCGGGGTCCAAAATGAAAATAATCCTGGGATTTATTTTTAATTTAATAAGTTTTGTTATTTGTGAATTGTGCCCGAAAGTTTAATATATGTTCTATTTCAATTTTGCCCTTCTTTTAAAACGAAATTACATCATATTTGACGTTTTAGGGGGTAAAATGAGACAAACCATAGTATAGGGTCCAATATGAGGCTTATGATAGTATTAGGGTTCTATTTGAAATTTTCATCATAGTTTAGGGTCCAAAATAAAAATAAGCCTACTATTATTATAACCATTTACACACTCTACGCTTTGAATCACCTTCCAAGATAACAACTTATCTTTTGTCGAGAGCTTGTTTAGACACACTAACCACATTATAAATTCTATTTATTTAGCTTAGAAATGTAATTTATATCGTATAATTACTTATAATTTTTATTTTTGAGAAAAAAAAGGGTGATGAAGACATTCACTACCACTTGATCGTTGTAAATAAGATTAGTACAACACTAAATATGTAATGATTGCAAGGAACCCATTTGTCAACTATGACATAATAAACTAATTACCCAATGACTACATTTTGATGCACAAATAAAAGAAGCACTTTTTGGCTTAAGAGATAATAAGAAAAAACATTTCCAATGGCCACTAACTTATATCATCATTGGTGGATCTTCAAGCAAACTCTACCCCACATCATGGACCCTAAACTTTTCTTATTTGTATATATACCCCATTATATTACAACCCACCTCAAGATTAATTAATTCCCTTTTCCTTCATTACAATCATCACAACCAAGTTTACTATTGCTTCAAGAATTGCCTACTTGATCACAACAAACAATACTTAAGAATTCTTCTCAGTTTAAAATTAAGGAATTTAATGGGTCTCTTTCGTCCCATTATTATTGTCTTTGTTGATGTTCTTGTTCTCTTATTTAGTGAAAATAACAAAGGTATACTCAATCAGTTTTTATTGTTATGTTTTATTTCACATATGATAGTTTATCACCAATACGTTTTCTTCATTTTTATAACATATTTTTTAATTTTTTGCAGTGATATTGTTAATAATTTACTCATGAAAACTTATTTGTTTTAATGAAATTACACGCTTAATTGAAGTTAGTTTCATGTTTAAAGTATCACGCATAACTCAACTGGTAAAGAGTTAGAGTACATGCAACCTCGCATTTTCATGCCGCGTGTGTTTGACTATAGTTAAGTACGATAATAAGAAGCGAACCTTGTCTTGAAGTGATTAATAAGAAAAATTTATATATTGTTTCCAAATGATGTATAATTAGTGAAATATTTAAATTTTGCATTCATGTTTTTTATTGAAATCAACAGGAGTTAAAGGGGCTACATTCACATTCATAAATAAATGTGACCAAATAGTCTGGCCAGGCATTTTAGGAACTCCAAAACTGGATACTACAGGCTTTGAGCTCAAACAAGGCGGCTCAATAAGTTTCCAAGCTCCAACCGGGTGGTCGGGTCGGTTTTGGGGAAGGACCGGATGCAACTTCGATGGGTTAGGTCAAGGGTCATGTTCCACGGGAGATTGTGGGTCCGGTGCAATCGAGTGTCGCGGGAGTGGTGCCACGCCTCCCGCTACACTCGCGGAATTCACACTCGGGTTGGGGTCTCAAGACTTTTATGATGTCAGTTTGGTTGATGGCTACAATCTACCAATGATGGTGGACGTAATTCGCGGTTCGGGTGGTACATGTGCCTCGACGGGTTGTATAGAGGACTTAAACGAGAAGTGCCCGAGAGAGCTGAGGGTCGAAGGAGGTGGCGCGTGCAGAAGCGCATGCGATGCTTTCGGGACAGCGGAGTACTGTTGTAAAGGAGAATTTGGTTCACCGGCAACATGTACTCCGTCTATGTACTCGGCATTGTTCAAGTCGGCATGCCCGAAATCGTATAGCTACGCGTATGATGATGCTTCCAGTACATTTACATGCACAGGAGCTGATTACACCATTACATTTTGTCCGTCGGGTACTAAGTAAGTTGCACTTTTTTTTTTTTTTTGTAAATTTGCGACGAAAGTATTCGTAAAATAGCATTATAAATAATGAATATATAAATTACTAACTAATAGAGAGTTAGAATGAAATATGAGATAATTGTCTCTAACGAGAATTGAACTCAGAACCTCCTACATGAAATTTGGGTCAGATGTCACTAGTATATTGAACCATCGGCTAAATTGCATCTTGGATGCCAAAAGTTGTTGTTTCAGGAGTTATTGAAATACGTTAAAGTTTAAACATTGATTTGAAATGGGTTAATCTTGATGGCATTGGTTGTCTTGAATATAGTGTGGAAAGTGTAGTTTAGTCTATATATGTAAATATACGATTTGCTCATACAAAGTTTGATATTAGTCGAAAATGTGCACTTAATTTCACTTTTGGTGGAATGTTAAATTCTGATGGAAATATTGCCAAAATAGAACTTTTAGTACTCGAGTCTTTCTCGAAAATGTGCATTTTAGTTTCTGATATTGATTGCAAATGTGTACTTTAGTCCCCTTTCCATAAAAATTGGACGTCTCCTACAAAAGAGTAACTAAAGTGTACATTTTAGTATTTTACCCCAATATCAAGACCATTTATGCATACGTTACACTTGCAAGAAAATAAAGTCCAACTCGCACATATTATCTCTAACCATTTTGACAATTTTCTCTCACGTCATACATAATTATCATTATTTGGAATTGATATTGTAGCAAAAGATCTTCGAAATCATCGGACACTTCGATCGGGATCGGGTCGGATTCAGGATCCGGAGGGGAGGCAATGTTAGCAGACGGATCATGGTTGGCAAATTTGGCAACAGGCGACTCAAAGAGACAAAACCCTTCAATCATTGTTCAAGTTTTGGCATTCATAATTGTTGTTACTTTATTTATAAGACAATTGATTCAACTATAGGCATTATTTTTTGGACAACTATTTTGGGACAAGACAAGAAGTCTCATCAACAATAAGGAATTGTTACAAATGCCAATTTTGCAAAAGATTGATTAAAGTAAGGTCTAATGTGAATGTATGTAGATAATGTTATTTTAATTGTAGAAGTAAAGCAAGTATGATATTCGATTCCTTTCAAATTTTGTTGATGATAATTGATAAAGTAATCATTAGGTATTCTTACAATAATGCAATATCTTACTAAAAGAAAATGATAAAGGATATTAGTGGGGTCTATCATTCCATTTTCATCTATCGTTTTGAGTTGAATATGATCTTTTGATGCCCATATATAAATTTGAGTTGAAATATTTATACTCCCTCCATCCCTAAATGATAGACCCATTTACTTTTTCACGGTCTCCGAGACACAACTTAAAACGTAAATATTTTTAATTTTACATGTATAAAAATTATGAAAACTTGATATTTAAAAAATATATATTGAGACGAATCTAACAAGATCTCATATGACTATTTTATCTCTTATCGATTAATAACAATTTACGGTCAAAACTTTCAAAATTTGACCCAAAAAGTCAAAATGAGTCTATTAAATAGGGATGGAGGGAGTATTAATTGTTTCCCAAAATCAAGTTCTTGTTTCCCAAAATCAAGTTCCAAACTAGATCAAATTCATGTCAGTTTAATGGAGTCCTTTTAAATTTATCTTTTTAGTATAAATATTACATTTGTTGCACGCTACCTAGAAAGTTATGTCCTCCTATCTCATTACATACCTATCTATTTCATATTCTCTCCAATATATATAATTCCAAGGCCCTACTTTCCAAGGCCCCAACGAACCAGTGAATCTAAGGTTGGATATTCATTCCAACCAATGAATTCAAGGTTGGAATGAATATCCAACCTTAGATTCACTGGTTCGCTATATAATAATGAAAAATTGAATTGTTGTTTAGAACCGAACCAATGAATCTGAGGTTGAGTATTCATTCCAACCTTGAATTCATTGGTTGGAATGAATATCCAACCTTAGATTCACTGGTTCGTTGGGCCTTGGAAAGTAGGGCCTTGGAATTAGTTTTTACCCCAATTCTCATTACTTGTCGTTAGAACAAACGTGGTTCAAAATAGATTAGAATTTACTTTTCCATTTTATTCCAATAATACAATAGTTATAATTCTTGAAAAGTAGTCTAAATAGAGTCTTACTGTCTCCCTGTCTTTTCACATTGCAGGAGGGCAAAAAGAGTAAAGTGAGCATTTTCTTAATTATTATACAAACTCCCCAACGACAACTAATGAGAATTGAAGGGACTATATTATTATTATCTTTAAAAGGGTAAAATAAGCTTTCACAAATAATCGAACATTTTTTACCTAATAATATTAGATATATAATGAAATAGACTTCCTTAACAACCGTTAGCGTAGCAATAAAAATAAGGTTGTTATACACAAACCAAAAAATTATTGTTTTTAGGGGTAACATTTGTAAATATAGTGATTGAAGAAGCATGAATCAGGGGAAAAAATAGTAATTTCGTTCCAGAAACCACTATTGAGGAGTGTTTGTGGTGTTGCCCCAAATGAAACGTCTTCAATTACTATAATTACAAATAATGTGCATTCACTCAAAAAAGCACTCTGGGGTGTATGTATAAGACTCAGGTCGTCTGAGGAAGAAAATGGTTTCATCGATCACTCACGTTTGTTAAAAAACACTAGTCGATCACCCTAGTATGACTTTGTATACTTTCGATCACTCATGTTGGGTATTGTGTATACTTTTGGTCACTCGCGCCTTTTTTTGGTATAAATCGTGAAATGACAAAAATACCCTTACTAAAAATGTTCAAATTTTCGAAAAATCACGAGTTGTACCAAAAAAATGCTTGAGTGACTAAAAGTATACACAATACCCAACATGAGTGATCGAAAGTATACAAAGTTATACTAGGGTGATCGACTAGTGTTTTTTAAGAAACGTGGGTGATCGATGAAGCCATTTACTCTATGATATAATAAATACTCGTTCATTTCGAGATACAACTTTAGTCATCAATTAGTTTGTATATGCACTATCAATTATCACAAAAAATATATTATAAATAGAAACAAATTTAATGATATGGTCAAAGTTTAACCCGAACTCTTAAAACATCAATTGATTCGAAATAGATGGAGTGTTATAAGAGGACTCTACATTTTTCTTTACCTCAAAATTTGTTCAAAAATTATAATATTTGAGACTCCTAATGAAAAATTACTACGCAAGCCAATTTGACATACAAAATCAAGTTGGGAGGGTCTACTGAAATAAAAAATTATTTGGAGACAAACTAATCTGAATGAATTGTTCAAAGGGCAATTTGACCAATCAAAAAGTTCAATCATTCAATAATTATAATTATACCAATAAAGAGAAAAGCTAATATACTACTGACAATTATCATCTATAAAATCTAATATATTTTTTGTTTGATAATTTGTGATGATGAGATAAGTTTTCAACTCACGATCTTTTAATTATTAGCAAGAGATTCTCCATTAGACTATTTGAGTAAGTCATCTCAAAACTTAATTTAAAGAAACAAATTAAATTAGTCATCTTTTCAGTTTTGTTTTGATTTAGTTATCTTATAGGTCGAACTTATATCCTTTCAATTCCTTTAAAGACTTAACCTAGTTCATTCATGTTCTAAAATAGTACTTGTTCCTTCCTTAAAAGATTGGTATATTTTGATTCTTGGAGGTCAACAAAATACAATTTAAAATATAAATATTTCTTATTTTATATCCAAAAAAAGCTATAAAAGTTGATATTTCAAAAATATATAGTGAAACGAATCTAACAGGATCCATATGACTATATTATTCCTTATCGTTTAATGAGAATTCTTGATCAAATTTTTTAAAGTTTGACCACCAAAAGCCAAAATGTACCAATCTTTTAGGGACGGAAGAAGTATTACTCAACTATTTTTTGTCATTTTTACCATTAACTTGTGCCGATTACCATAATATTATGTGTAAGATTGTGTAATACACTATAATTATAGCTATCGAATCTCATATATTACAAATATGTTAAATACTATATATTTATTTGCACATTGATAATTATAAACATTTTGAATAAAACATTTTGATCAAGGGAATTTATATCTGATCAAATGAGATCACTTTTTTATTATTTGTGGGAACTGAAATAATGTTGGATTGTGAGAAAACCTATTTTTTATTTCCCTTATGAATAAAAAAGTGGGATAACTATTTTTATATGTAACTTACTAACTAAAAATGACAAATTGTCATGTGACATTTTTAGATATTAAACATTATATATAATACAGATAATTTCATATATACATCATCATCATATTCCTCCCTTTCCCATATCAATTCCACTTAACCAAAAGTTCGTATTTAATAATATCAATTATGAGCACAAATTGGAAAAAAGAAATTCGAAGCACAAATTCTTATCTTTTATACTTGAGAATTTATCGTTTTGCCCTCACTCCCTACCCCTATCACTTCCCCATCCCCTAAACTTCCATTAACATATGTACCCATTCTTCTTTTCAAGGTAGAATTTTTTTTTTTTTTTGTAAATTAGCGATGAAGTGAGTATCGAATCCATGATCTTCTGGTCACTAGCAAGAGAACCACTAGACTATTCGATTAACTCCGGGTCGGATATGTTAAAGGAAAACCGATGTGGTTTTTTTTTAATGTTTTTTTGAAGGTTTTTTTGTCTATGTAGTCCTCATAATATCAGTTTTTTTCTGAGATAACGTTGAACTATCATTCCTTGTATGGGCATTCCGTGCGTAAGCCAATTTCAATTTTAAACAAAAAATGACTAATAAAACCCCTAATACTACTCTAAAGAGTATGAGACATGTTAAAATATTTTATATAATTAGAATAAATCCTTGTTCAATATACACCCACCCCATCCCTACATTTACCCCCACAATTGTTAACCACTCTCACTTGTAGTGTATCTATAAAAATACTATTTCTATCTCTAAATAATTGACATATTTTGACTTTTATTGGTCAAATTTTATAGTCTTCTGAGATTTATATAGAGTCGTCTCAATATATGTGTTTTTGAAATATCAACTTTTATACTCCCTCCATCCCAAAATGTTAGTCCAATTTCTATTTTAGGAGTCAAATTATAAAAATTTTGACCATAAATTCTCGTTAGCCTATAAGAGATAATATAGTCAAATGAGATATTGTTCAATTCATCTCATCGTATACTTTTGAAATATAAACTTTTTATAATTTTTACCCTTGTAGAATTAAAGATATTCCCTCCATCCCAAATTGATTGTCTTATTTTGACTTACACGGTCTCCGAGACACAAGTTAAAAAGCAAATATCTCGAATTTTACAAGCGTAAAAATTATAAAAAGATGATAGTTCAAAAGTATATATTAAGACGAATCTAACAATATCCAATATGACTATATTATATCTTATCGACTAACAAAAATTAATGGTCAAAATTTTCATAATTTGACTCCTAAAATCGAAATAGCCCAAATAATTTGGGATGGAGGGAGTATTTACATTTTAAATTGTGTTATGGAGACCGTGAAAGTCAAAATGAGACTAAGAAATTGTGATGGAGGGAGTAATTCTTTTGCATGTAAGAGATATTTAATTTAAATCATATTTTATTAACCATAAAAAGTTAAAATGTACCAATCATTTAAGATGGAGGGAGTTCTAGAACTCTGACATGGACTAACTAGGACAATCGAACCAGCATAGAATATTTATTACTCCCTCCAATCCAAAACAAATGTCTTTTTAGATATTTCACACAAATTAAGAGAAGAATATGTATGGGAATGGGTGTATAAATTTTTTAAGGCACAAGGTGTACAAAACACATGTCACTATTTTTTAATCAATAAAAAATATTCGATATACAGTTATAGAGTTAATTGTCAAAATGATCCCAGTAAGTGGGGATTTGGTGTACTTTGGTCTTTGAAAGTGGCACTGTTGCGGAAATGGTCCTTGAAAATGTGTCAAATTGTGCAATTTAGTCCCTATTCCGTTATATCCATCAAATTTTAGCGTGAATAGTGATTTTGGGGGCAAAATCGAATTATTTTATAACTTAATAGCCCCATTTGGGGCCTAAAATGTAAATAACAAAAAGTTATAGGTAAAAGTTACTTTCTACATTTTCAATTCGATTTTTATGGGATTCGATGTTATTTACATTTTAGGCGCCAAATGGGGCTATTAAGTTATAAAAAATTTTGATTTTGCCCCCAAAGTCACTATTCACGCTAAAATTTGACGGATGTAACGGAACATGGACTAAATTACACCATTTGACACACTTTAAGGGACCATTTCCGCAACAGTGCCACTTTCGAAAACCAAAATGCATCAGTCCCTTACTTACTGAGACCATTCCAGCAAGTAACTCTACAGTTACATGCATTCTTTTAATCCCCACGTCTGATGCATACAATAGCACATCCAAACACAAGTCATCTACCATTTTTCTTATAAATAGACATTACCCAAGAATACGTGACGGTCCTACAATTACGATGTTGTTTGGTCCTATTTACCAATTTAATTAGCTGTAATAAGATCAAAAAGTTAATAAACCAGATTATCAAGATAATGAGATATTTTACTTTAGGATGTAAAAGAACCACTAGAACCAAATCAAGATGCTTGCATTGGCTCTAATTATGAAGATATTTGTCAATAGTAAATCATATATGGATATTTTTTAAAGTTGAAGATATTTTTCGTTTTGTCCAAGCAATGCATTGATTGTTCCTTTGGAAAGTTTCTATCATTATTATGATGATCAACAGCTGAAATGATTTCACTATACTAGTGGAACAATATGTCAGTTCCTAGACTATACACACCAATATAATATTGTTTTTATACTCGAAGTTACTATTTTGAGCCTCTATATATATATATCGACTATGAAGCTCCCTCAATTACTATACTTGCAAATAGAAAAATATAATTGAGGAAACAAATGCAGAGAACATGGATGACGTGAGGGATTTACAACAACTCGCGGATGAACAGAGTCGACAAGATTGCTTGGAAGTAAACGGTCGCAAAATAAATCTGAGTAATGTCATCGAGAATAGAGAAGACGTGGACAATTCAGAAGTCAAAGTTAACTGTGAAAGTGATGCATCGGACTTATCTATCGACTAACTTTGACGATAAAATATGATGTAAGTCTCTTTTGAATTTGTAGTATTTTTAAATTTTGTTGTTTATTGATTGAATTTATAATTCATTTAATCTCTCCATTTGTGGAAAATTGTGAAACATATACCGGTAGTATATTTTTCAATTTGAAATGACTTCAAATTACATTTACCTCGAAAAACTAGACTCTTGTTAGTCGGATTGAATCGTTGCTTCGCAAATTATATTTGTTTGGTGAGGCCATTATACCACTTGAAAAAGTTCTCTAGTTTAAATTTGTTATTCGGTTAATAAACAAGTAGTGTATTTAAATTTTTTGTTAGGGCGATTGTTACATTACAAGTACTATTTCACATGTCATATTTTACATTGATATATTATTAAATATAATTCAATAAATAATTTGACCGTGCAACCAATAAATAGACTTTAGACGTCTGGCCTCCTCCACTAGTCATTATTAAAGAATCTTAATGCGAGTGGACTCTTCTGTAATCTTCTATCTCTTGTTATACTTATTTGCTAATAATACTAATAATACAATACTAATAATACAAAATAAATAATGGTACTAATAATAACAATACTAATAATATAAATAATATTTTCTTCGTTCCTAAATAATTGATACATTTTGACTTTTGTAGTCAAACTTTTAAAAAATTAATCAAGAATTCTCATTAAACGATACGAAATAATATAATCATGTGAGATCTTGTTAGATTCCTCTCAATGTAAATTTTTGAAATATCAACTTTTTATAATTTTTTCGCATGTAGAATAAGATGTATTTACGTTTTAAATTGTGTTTTGTTGACCGTAAAAGCATGATGGTTGTGCAATTGCACCACCAGAAAATGACAATAAATATAAATGGTGGTGTGCAATTAGTGTTGTTAAAGGACCGGGTAATTCCGAACCCGCTTGTTACCGGACTCGGAAAACCCGGGTCGGTTACCCGCTCATATCCTTATCGAGCGATACTCGTGTAATTTCTTTTACTCGATACCCGATTTGGGAAACTTGGGCCGCCCGATTACCCGCTCGCTTATTTTTTATATTTATATAATATATATGTTATACTTTAATCAGAATTAATTTCATTGATCAATATAAAGCCAAATATTGAAAAAAAAAATTTAGGGTTGCATTCGACAATTAAATCTTGTTACAGATAACCTAAAATATTTCTTTTTAAATAGAAATTTGGAGGTAACCCAGCACCCGCGCTCGTCGCCCGGCTCAAAAACCGCTCGTGTCCTTATCGACCGATACAAGGGTAATAGATTTGCTACCCGGCTCGTTAGTACCGGGTAATTACCTGGCTCGGGAAAATTGAAATTCTACCGAATAACCCGTTACCCGCTCGACCCGACTCATCATCTGCAGCGCTATGTGCAAATTGCAATGAAAAAGGAAAAGGTCCATCCTAGATAGATCTACCCTATAATAATGGTGTGCCAAAGCTTGAACAAGTATATCAGCCCCAAACACACGAGTATTTATGTCCGCGTCTTCCACGCTAGTCTTGAACTACAAAACGAGTCTGGTGAGAACACGACCCTGAAGACTCGAGTTGTGTCCGCTTCTTTAAGAGAAGCAATGCAGTCTGTCTATCGTCACGCGTGTCCGCATGACGATAGGTAGTGCTTTTTATTCATCCATTTTCTATAGTCCAAAGCTAGGGAGGCATTATTTCGTATGTCATGCCTGCATCTGCATGCATGCATTAATCCACTAATATATATATCATAGCGATAGTTGTTATATCGGATAAGTTTAGTCATTATTTTATTGGTGGAACATCCGAAACATCAACTTACGCGAATGATGATAACGAGGAGAAAATCGACGTATTAGAGGAGGATGATGATGACGACGACGACGACGAGGTGAAAATAATCGACATAGTTGGGGAGGTTTGTGCTGTGTGTTTGGATGAGTACGAAAATGGTGAGGAGATGGGGATAATATTGCCTAGATGTTGGCATATCTATCATAAGTCTTGCACTAATCAATGGTTGGCTTTGAACCCGACTTGCCCCCTTTGTCGAACATACGTTTGGAAACAACAAACTTCTGTTGCCAGTTAGAACTAGTGTCGAACATATTCTTCGGATCAAACATCGAATGCTTCTTCAGGACCGTTTTCTTCGACGCTTTTGGGTGAAGATTAAGGATGGCGGTAACATATACCGAAAAGACATATTTCTTTTCTTTTTCTTCTATCAAATTCTTTTATTTTTATTTCTCAATTGTCCCAAAACAATTGTCCAAATTCATGATTCTTTGCTTTTTTTGTGAATATTGGATACAAACATCAGATGATGCTGGCAGGGGCGAATTCAGGAAATAATATTAGGGGGGTTCCATAATAATTTAAACAAAAAATAAAAATAGTCATCGACAAAAGCATACGAATATTACAATTAATATATAAGGATAATTTAAACACGAACTAAAAAGTACGTATATCAAATATTAGTTCAGGGTATTAATTGCATCCTCCTATTGGTCATAGCTTGAAAACGCTTAATGATATCCATATCATCGATCGTGTTAAACACTTCTTTCTCCACATAAGTAACCAAACAATCATTAAGCCATGGATCCAAATAAATTCCATTCTTAAAAGTCGCTTTCTGATGTTCAAGTGGTGGTTCAACATTCACTTTAGGAGATACGTCGCTTGATGATGGAATTTCACTACAAGTAGATTTGAATCTATCTTTTGGCTCATAAAACCTCAATATCATTTACAATTTACAAATCAAGTTAATTTTATTAGTCAATTGACGTAGTTAAAATCAAAGAAACAATTAATTAATTCTTACATTGAGCAAGTAAACAAGTAAATTGAGCTGACTTAGATAATTATTAATGCCTAAATTGAGCAAGTAAACAAGTAAATTGAGCCGACCTTGAACAAATAAATAATTATTAATGCCTTAATTGAGCAAGTAAACAAGTAAATTATGCATATAATATAAATTATTGTTAATAATTAAAAAAAAGAAAGAAAAAAAAGTGTGTACCTTGAGACTTGATCGTTGGTACAGATTCCAGGATAGAATTTGGATGCGTGAATCTGTAGCCCGTGAATTGTTATGGAGTGGAAGAAAGGGCATTGAATGGATGATGGCCCAGCAAATAATTTAATATATCTATTTTGGTGTGTGAGGATGGCAAAAAGCCCACCAACTAATTTAATTAAATAGCCCATGTATGATGCATCAGCTTTGTGTGTGATATGAGGAAGGCGAAAATAATAAAATGTATGTGAAGGGGTTTAAACTCTGGTCATTCGATATTATTATCAAGGTTTTAACCATCTCTACTACAATTTTACTTGGATTAGGGGGGGTCCCGTGCACCCTATGAACCCCCCTAAATCCGCCCTTGGATGTTGGGTTTGTGAAAAAATTGTTGTTGGTTATTCTATTTTTACTCATAAGTCATATCTAGTATATATTGGTTATTGGAATTGATCAAACAGGTTTAGATTTGTCATCTTTGTTGTTCTAATTGTATTAGATTCAGTTAAAAAGGTGTTATTGGAATGATTGTTTCTAGTTTTTTAGTTTATTTTGAATTGATTTTTTAAAAAGCTGTTGACAGTTACGGCTACTGCTGCTATGTCTAAACCAAAACAAGAACAAGAAGATGTTTCTGTTTAAACTCCTAAGTCCTCATGGTTGGTCATCAAATGGAGGTAATTGATGATATTAAGTGGGTGTCCGTTGCATTTTTGCCCCAATTACTGGGACGGATGCGCAAATGGTCCCCGATAGTGTGAAACGAGTACGAAAATGGTCCCAATTTTAACAAATCCATTAACTTATAACGTTTTGGGCCTTTCTAGCATAAAGTTGGGCCTTTTTGTAATTTGTAAGTAGACGTGTCAAACGAACCGGGCCGGACGACCCGGTCCCTTTGAGGAAGGGCCCGACCCGGACCGGCACAAAGCCCGCAAAGGCCCATCCATCCTTACCGGACCGGCCCTTAAGAATTCCCAGGCCCCTCCCCGTAGGGGTGGCAAACGGACCGGGCCCCCTCGGACCGTCCGAGGCCCCGGCCCTTCAGCCCATCTCGAGTTCGGCCCCGGCCCACTAAGCCCGCGAACGGCCCATGGCCCATTAACTAGTGGGACAGATAGGGGCTTCACCCCTAGGCCCCAGGCCCAGGCCCAGGCCCGGTTCGAATCCAACTGAAGTTCGGTGGGTATTAGGCCCGGGCCCGGTTCGAGGCCCATCAGGCCCCCAACCAACGTGCCCACGTTAGAGTCCAGCGTGGGGCCGTTTGGGCTGGGTCCAATTAGAGTGTGACTTTGTGAATAGTATATTAATGTGCATGCACCAAAAATAAATATTTGTTGCTAAGAGGGTTTGATCCCTTGACCTTCAAGATCAATAGAATTGAGGCTAACCATTGCACCAAGCTAACAATTTGTTAGCCTTTGTACTATTATTAGTAAAATAGTCATAATTAATCATCTTGAATGTCCATTCTATGTAATTAAAATTTGAACTTTCCCATCTCTCTTTATGATTGAATTATGACTTAACAATACATTAAAAAAAATTAACTACAACATCGTAAATATTTTATATATAAACATAAATATATTTTATATCATGACTCATTTATTCTTGGTGCATGCACATTAATATACTATTCACAAAGTCACACTCCAATTGGACCCAGCCCAAACGGCCACACGCTGGACTTTAACGTGGGCACGTTAGGCCCACCAGGCCCCTTTCAAAGGGGGCTCCGAAGCGAACATGGGCCTCTTATTCTCTTAAGGGGCCGGCCCGGGCCCGGTTCGCTAACACCCTCCAGCCCAGCGAAGACAGTACAGGGGCTGGCCCGGTTCGACTTTAAGGGGCCGGGGCCGTCCGGACCGGTTCGTTTGACACCCCTACCTCCCCGGCCCCTTTAGAAAGCGGGCCTGGCGGGCCCATACGGTCTACCGTTTGGGCCAAATAGTGCAACTATATTTTTGTTTTGTTTGAATTTGTACCATAACAAAATAAAGTGTTGCTTGAAAGATTTGAACCATAGACTTCTTACAAAGATAAGGAACACCTTAACCATTGTGCCAAGACATCATTTGTGTTGGTTGTGCATTATCTTTGCAAATGATCTTTTCAAACCCACTAGAATTACTTTATTTTTCAATAAAAACAACTATAAGATTATATTGTATACGATATACCGCGTATTTTATACGGTATACCGTGTATACCTGACCTAGGGGCCGGGCCGGGCTTAGGGGCCTAATCTATAGGCCCGTATTCAGCCCCTCAAATGTGTGGGCCGGGCCACGGGCCGGCCCTTGTGCGGCCCGGTTCGTTTGCCATGTCTATTTGTAAGAGTTTTGGATATCCAGCTCTCGTTTGGCGCCAAATGAGCTTATTTTCCACTCACAAAATTTATGCTGCTAATTTCAATTTTACCCGTCCGTACCGTCTTTTTATATTTCAAACTTTTCCAAAGATATATATTCTATTCTTTTTTTTCGAATCCCTCCCTTCTTAATTTTATTTTAAATGTTTTCTTTGGATGAAGTTTAAAAAGGATTAAAAGTCGTTTTTTTAATTCTTAATTAGTAATGATCCTTTTTTATTATTTTTATATTTTGTAGTCATCATTAAAATTAAGTATTCCCTTCTTCCCATTTTCTAATTTCCTTTGACTTTTCACAGTCACTTCGATCTGATTTAAAACGTTAATATCTCCGATTTCACTCATAAAAATTATTAAAACTTGATATTTCAAAAATATACATTGAAACGAATCTAACAAGATTCAACATAAGAATATACATTATTTTTATATTTTGTAGTTATCATTACAATATTCATTTCTTTTTTCGGATATTATCAATTTATGGTCCAAATTTTCAAATTTTGACTCCAAATATAATGATGACAATAAAAAAATGGGAAGAAGCAAGTATTATAGTGCTTGGATTAGAGTATCATGAATATCCATGAATTGCTTCTATCGTGTAGAGTAGCTTGTTTAGCCTGACTAAAAAGATGAACATATTAGGTTTAAAACCGACTTTATTTTGGCCTTTGTTTTAAGAAAAAGAGAAAAGCAAGAAAAATTGCACTGCTTATAATCTTTCGCGCAATGTTTTTTAGAAAAAAATTTGCACCACCGGAAGTTGAGTGCTGGCTCCGTCTATACATGAAATTCAAAATGTAACATTCATTTAGGAACGGAGGGAGTAAGTAATAATATCGTAATCTACATCAATAAGCTAATCCAACATTAAATAACTCCTTTCTGGTCGTGTCATTGTCTTGAAGCCTAGATAGATCTACCACTATAATAATGGTGTGCCAAAGCTTGAACAAGTATATCAGCCCGAAACATACGAGTATTTATGTCCTCGTCTTCCACGCTAGTCTTTAACTACAAAACGAGTCTGGTGAGAACACGACCCTGAGGACTCGAGCTGTGTCCGTTTCTTTAAAAGAAGCAATGCAGTCTGTCTATCGTCACGCGCCTCCGCAGATTCTGCCTGCATACATTTGTTGCAAGACAAATTATCAGTTGAAGAAAAATTAAGCAATCTTACAACTTAATAGCTAATGCTTTGTCGAAGCTCATCACAGCACTAACAACCTCCCCAAAGTTCAACTGTGCTTTCCCTAGAGTGATCCATGCCTACAAGGATTACAAAAGAAGTGAATTTTACTTTATTGAAAAGCTATAGAAGTGACTACCTAAGTATCAAGCACATTGCAAAGAAGGAGACTGCAATCAAGTAGATTTTCAACAATTTCGAGATGCACATATTTGTCCATATACAAGCTAAAATAAATCATATTACATTTTTGTAGATGCACTTACCAAGAGTGAATTGCAGATATCCTCCCGGATAGTGTCACCAAGTTCCATTTTAGTACAAATAGTGTCCTTGTTGCAGTTTAGTCCCCGAAAGTGAACAAAAAGTTACAGATTAGTCCCCACGTTAACTATTCCGTTAATTTTAGCACCAACAGGCAATGAGAGGTTAAATTTAGGGGGGGGAAATGATTTTTTAAGACTTAAACTCGTTTTTTGTGGCTAATGAGACTTCATTAGTAGGCAGTTGAAATGCAAAACTTCATTAATTTGTAACACCAAATATGAGTTTAAGTCTTAAAAAATCATTTTTGCCCCAAATTTAACCAATCGTTGAGTGTTGGTTGTTAAAAATTAAGGGAATAAGTTACGTGAGGACGAATCTGCAACTGTTTGCCATTTTCGGGGACTAAACTGCAACGATACCACTATTGAAACTAAACTGCAACTTAATGACAATATGAAAAACTATTTCAACAATACCCAGGAGAACCATGAGATGACTAAGGTACATATATAGAAGGCAAACATGTTACTCTGAGTGAAAATATATTACCACAAACAAGAAGGCTATAGGTCTGAAGAATGAATATATTAATATATTAATATATTAATATATTGATGTCTAATTAGACCCCGAATTACAAATGCCTGGAAAAGTTCTATACACCTTCATAACTCCAAATACCTGGATTCGTTACAGTCCCTCCTGTGATAGTCCAACCGCCCCACAAAAAAATTGTACACTTAGTCTTAAACATCAAGGTTGATAATATTGGTGTTCAAAATAACAGAATATTGAGATTTGGATATAAAAAACATTCAATAAAGAAATCTACAGGATAATGATTATTGTTCAATGCATAACAAACCTCTGCCCAATTTGGCTCCAGTTCACTTGCTCCTGTTTCAAAAACAAATATCACCACTTAGTGGAAGTGCAAAATGTCAAGTAATTTAAAATCAGCAGAAAGTGCACTATATAAAGAAATCTGCAGGATAACGATCAGGAAGATTATCCAATTGAAATATTGTATACACCACCATGCAAAGGTAAAAAAGACAAAAAAATACGAGTTGCGGCACACACAAGAAACAGGAACAAGTTTCTAGTAATTGTTAACCTCGTATGTCCCAATATTTTAATACCTAACCTACTGCATAAATGGATCCTTAAGCAGGGGCGAAATTAGGGGGGGACGAGGGGGGGCGCTCGTCCCCCCTAAGTTTTTCGATATCGTTTATTTTATATACGATTTTTTGAATTTTTGTGATATATATAATAAAAAATGTTAACAAACCAAGTGTAAGTGTAGCTTAGTTGGTTAGTTCCTTCCTCCAAAAGGTAGAGGTCATGGGTTCAAGCCTTGTTAGCTTCATTTTTAACAATTTTTCGGTACTTTTAACTATTTTTTATTTATTTTCGCCCCCCCTTAATTTTTTCCCCAAAATTCGCCCCCCTTGATTTTCATCCTGGTTTCGCCCCTGTCCTTAAAGGAAATAGTCCTTCGGAAAACACCATTACAGCTGTGGGAGAACATAAAAACTCTACTCAACATGTCTCTCAAGAAGCTCCTACCTAAGCTGTGGGGCGCGGAGAGAACATATAAATGTAAGAAATGACAACGATTTGAATTTTGACATATAACATTGCTTTTTCTGACAAATAATAAGAGAAACTATATTATGCATGTATAAATGAAGAACCTCAGCCAGCTTGTTCCCTTGTTCTTCAAAAAGTTGTGCGAGATTGGTAGCACCAACAGAAGCATCGGAAATTGACATAGCATTTCGCTCAAAACAGTCTTCTTCATCATCCGGGCAACTATTAGTAGTTCTTCTCATTGACAATAAAGCTCCGTTTTGGTCTTTCCTTATATCATCAATCTCATCGTCAAAAGGTAGACTCGGGATATGATAGGTTGGAACTTAACAAACTAGTTCAGGCCGATCAAGGTCAAGAATATATTGTTGCAAAGGGGTCTAGAACCCGGATTCTAACTAAAACACGCGGAGCCAATGAAAAATATGCCTCGTCGACTAGCTCCTTCTAGGGTTCTTGAGTTGTCAGTTAAGAGTTAGATTTGGGGCTTCTCGATTAACGTTTTGTTAGAGAAATTCCTCTTAAGGGTCTGTTCTCTATATATATGAGAACACGTATACAAATTTCTAAAGCTCGATCATTCGATTACTATCCCAATAATAAATATCTTTCTTCTTCCTTGTTCAAAATTTCATGATTACACAAATCGATTTCTTTTATGATCAAGTTTAGTTAGTTTGCATACTCTGCATTCTTAAAGGGTACCCAGAACTCTTAACACATTACTCTTTCTGAATGGATAAACAATTTAGATTGTCACATAATTTTGTCAGGCATAACATAAACACACATATACCAAAAACTTGTAAGAAAACTGCAGTGGAGCAAGAGGAATAAATCAGACAAAAACTGTAAATATGATTGTTACCAGTAATGCCCTAGTGCAGATTGTAGAGTTACTACTAATTGCAGGCTTCGAAATGATTCAATAATTATCTGCTTTGAAGTTCCGGACCAAATGGAAGATTACTAGACTAATACTGAGTACAACAGCTTTTTGTCTGTGCGGTTTTGAAGAGAAATTTGGAAGAATGCCCCCTTCTTTCTTCTTCTTTTTTAACTTTTGCCCCTCTTTCTTTTTTGTTTGATTTCCCTCCCTCCCCCATGAAAGGACTAAAGTGTCCCCATCTTCCTCAACCTCCATCTGTATAACTTTTTCTATTTTTAAAAAGTGCGTGGTCGATTGGACAGCAAGCACGAACTAGATTGGCTCTACTACTGCCCATCAATCGCCACCACCAACATCACAAATACATCAACCACTATCACCACCAACATTATTTCACCATAACTACCACAACCATCACTAAAACCCAAAAACATCTCCCTAACCACCATACACACCAAAAAACTAGAAAACCGCCACCTCCGTCCCCTAAAAAGATTGAAATTCGTGAACCACCCTCCAAAGCCCTAGATCTGGACCTTCCTCCTACCCCACACCCCACCCCCCCCACCCCCCCACCCCCTCCCCCACCCCCCCGCAAATAAACCCTTAAAATTTGCGATTTGGGGTGGAATTAGGTAGGGTCTCTTTTTGAAGGTACGGTGGGTAGGGGGTCGCGATTTTGAGGTGAGGGTGGGTGGATGGGTGGTGCTTGGTAGTGGTGGGGTTATGGTTCTGTGTGGTGTGATGGTGGCGGATTTTGTATTTGGTGGTAATAATGTTACTGTTGGTAGTGTATGGTGGTTGATAGTGATGGTGGTAGGTGTGGGATAATGGAGAAGAAGAACAATAAGATGATGGAGAGGGTTGGATGGTTTCATTCAGGGGTAATTTAGTCAATTTATGGGAAAGAAAAATAGAGAAATCAAAGCATTGTATGTAAGGGTATAAATGTTGAGTTGATATATTCACCAAGAACTGCAGATTCCAAGAAGTAGATCACCCAAAGAATAATTGATTAGAAATATATATAAATTGTTAATGATACGTAATTAATAAAAATAGCTAAAACGACAAATAAAAACATTGGAAAGAATATGAGCTAATCTACTCAATTCAAAAATATTGTTTTCATATATGCTTTCAGTCTACGTTGATATGAAAATACCTCATTCATTTGAACCTTTAATTCTAACCAAACAACAAAATATTATACCTCGTATTATATAATATTAAATTGTATGTACAGGACAAATGCCCTATTTTGATAGTAGTGAAACCCAACGACAAAACATTATATTAATTCCATTTGTTAATAATTAAATTGTACTAAAAAAATAAGCTAAAATTCATAAAGACGCCTGAAATGAAGAGATCTCTTCAAACCAACCAAGGCAGGTCTCGACAATTTGCGGGCCCGGTGAGAAATCAAGAAAAGGGACCCTTTCGTAAACAATTGATAAACTTTTGTTATATCTAAACTATTTGAAGTTCGAAAATTAATATTGGTTAGAAATTGTGAACTGAAAAGATATACTTAAGTTCGTCCTAAAAGTAAAAATTAAATTGGGAGACTTTATGGGTGCAGTGGATGCATGATTTCTGTCTTCATGGGACTTCTATTTGGGACTATGTCGTTCCCCTAAGAAGAATGATTCATTATTTCTTTGGAAACTTTGTGACATTCCTGTCCCGTTTGTTGGGATTTTGAAGGGGGGGGGGATGAGGATGTCACTCAAGGTGTTCAATCTTGTTGTGTAGATGGTAAGCTTGTCACTTCTTTTGCATGTGATAAATTCCGGACAATACAAGTTAAACGTCCTTGGATGTCTTGTTTTTAGAAGGGCTTTATCCCTTCCAAATACTCTTTCATTGTTTGGTTATCTTGCAAGGACAGATTGATTACGAAGAATAAGTTCGGTTTTTTGTGGAGGGTTAGAATTTCTTTTTTCTTGCTTTCTTTCTTGCATTATTCATGTTGTTGATTAAAGTAGGTTGAGGAATGCTTTTGTTGTAGTTATCTGGTTTGCTAGTCTGGTCTGGGCAATATGCTGCTTTAGCCATGGATCCTTATGTACTAGTATAATTTATTGTGAGAAGATAATGAGTTGTTTAGTCTTTGGTCAGAGTCAATTTCTTGGACCTCCTTACCGGAGCTTGTATTATACAGCTTGTTTATTATCGTGAGATAATCCTATGAAAACTGATATTGTACTCCGACTAGTAGCTAGACATTAAATTATTGCTTTTTCTCTCCTGTTAGGTTTCGTGGACCCGCTCATTCAGGTGATTAAGTCTGAGGGGTACTTGTTACTTGGTACCTAAAGTCTTGATGGTTCGGGATTTATCAACCTAAAACTTGGTATATGAGTGGGGAGAAAATTCTAAGGAAGCCAATACTGTATTATATTGTTTATGACTTGTACTTGAGAACTATTGTTGATTGGGTTCATTTATTACTCTATTTAAGATCACCCTTTGTGATTGAGTTTCCATTATTATAGACCTATCATTAAGATATGTCCTAAATATACTATTTTATATTTTGAGTTCTATATAATTTACTTTTATCTTTCTTTAAAAAAGGCTAAAAGATATTGTGAATTTCAAGTACATGGGCCGGTGGGATCTAATTAGAGGTCAAAAGTTTTGTACCATTGCAATTGGCATGTCACATATTCACATGTGCATGTGGGCCCTCTATCAATTAAGTGAAGTAAAAAGACAATTAAGAAAAACTAGTGGGCCAATGGACAAATTATTAAATTCAATTAAGACAATCAACCAACTCTAACAAGGTTTAAGGGAGTGGTTGACGACTGGTGAGAGTGATTATGTTCGAATGAAGATTGCTGTTTGGCATCTATTCATCTTCTCAGCACTTCATATTAAGGTTTCTTTACATGATTAATTTAGAAGTTTTTTCGGGTATATATAATTCCAAGGCCCTACTTTCCAAGGTCCCAACGAACCAGTGAATTTAAGGTTGGATATTCATTCCAACCAATGAATTCAAGGTTGGAATGAATATCCAACCTTAGATTCACTGGTTCGCTATATAATAATGAAAAATTGAATTGTTGTTTAGAACCGAACCAATGAATCTGAGGTTGAGTATTCATTCCAACCTTGAATTCATTGGTTGGAATGAATATCCAACCTTAGATTCATTGGTTCGTTGGGCCTTGGAAAGTAGGGCCTTGGAATTAGTTTTTACCAGTTTTTTCTAATGGGTATTACAACTGTTACTTTACGAGAGTATGTATTGGATGGATCTTGAATTAACGTAATAACCTGCAAACTACGTTGTCAGGTAAATCGTCTTAAACAAGCTTTTTGTGAAAGACTCAATATAGAAGTATAGAGATTATTGTTTATGCTTTACATAGATGTTATTCACTCGATTTGATTTAAATTAAAGACATCCATGTTTTAAAGAAAAAGTTTGTTCGACCGCGCTAATTGTTTTACCTAGGCTATTAGTCTAGTAGTGTAGGGCCTAAGTTCTTATCGAAGAGATCTTATGTTCGATTGTCTGTAAAGGAGTATTTTAACATTTCATCGGCTTTCGGGGTTGTCTTTGCAAGTTTTTGGCACCCAGTCTGTGAGATTTTCGGGCGTTTCGGCGATTTCTAACAACCACTCTGTGGGCTCTCCAGGCATTCTGGGCACTTCTGGAATCGGAGCTACATCCAGAAAACGAAATTCAGACATTACGTATTCCAGTTTTTTATTATATGACTCTTTGTAACTGTTATAATTTGATAAAAATGTTTCACTCCCTCCAATTCAAAATGTTTGCCGTTTTTATTTTTGCGTGCACAACTTTGACCATCAATAACTTATTATTTTTTAATCCAAAAAATATATAATTAGCATCGATAAATTTATATTTAAAAGTATTTTATAAAAGTAAATTTTTATAATTTATTATAATATAAATAATTAGTTATTGCTAATTAAAATTGGGCACGTAAAAACGAAAGCGACAAACATTTTAAATTGAAGGGATTATTGTTTAATGAGTTGGTAAAAAAATTGTTTAATGGATTAATGGCATGTTTAATTATGTGTATTCTAGAAAATCACCTTTTGCTATCACACTATTTCAAAAAGTACCTCACTTAGATACTTATGATATGATAACCATGAAATTTGACTTTTGTTGATAAATTAATAAGAATCCTTTGTCGTTGACCAAAATATGAAGTTTCAACAATCATAAAATTGTAACATTTCTTTGAAATTCTGCAAAAATTGTAGCTGTTTCAATTAACTAAGATGCAACAAGATTTAACAACCACAATTATGATTTGATTTTTAATTTTTTTTTTTTGATAAGTAATCTAAACCATAGATTAATGATTGTTTAGGGTACATGAGCCATTATTACAAATAAAATCCAAAATAATTTCATTTCATGTCTCATCAAATTCACTAATAATGACAATGTTTTTAAAATTTTAAAAGTATATATCTTATATTAATTGGTTTTCAAAAGATGTTGCAACATTTCCTCATTTCATTGATGAGCAAAAATTTCAAGTCATCCTTTAAATATAAATTATGGAAGAATCTAAACCAAACTCGAATTGTCAATTTTTAAATAAGTTATTATTCTTTTTTTTTATATCGATAATGCATATTCATATATGCAGTATTAAAACAAAAGGGAAAAATAAAGGAACATCAAGAGCTGCAACACTCATGAATTCATGATCTACTTTATTAGTCCCTCCATGCATCTGTGATATGGGTATTGAGTCGATAAGAAATAATTTAGTAATGTGATATATTGTTAGATCTGTTTTAACATAAATTTTTGAAATATCAGCTTTCTATAAATATAAAACAGAAGTAAAAGATTTTTATTTTTTAAGTCGTGTCTTTATAATAATAAAAAAAAGTCAAATAATTCTATCGTTATTTAGAGATGAAGGGTGTATTAATTGCCACAAAAATGTCCCCACAATATAAGTATTTGAACATATGTGGTATAACATCCCTTCATCATTGACACTAACAAATAAGCAAGCACTACCCAAATTGCCTACACATAAAATTACTATAAATAAAAGAACAAAATAGTTTATACTCATCATGCGAATTTTCATTTTTGTAATATTACTTAAAAAGTTAAAAGTGAAATTCAAGTGGCTATAAAAATTAAAATAAAAGCAATATCCCATATTTTTCATAATTTAGTTAAATCTTCACTAGATCGTGTTTGTTAGCAAAGTGACGTAAAATGTTTAGCGGTGGATATTTATAATAATTGCACTACAAAACATAAGAAATTGTCCCAGAATGATTGTCCTACTTCTTTGCCAATTTGCCAGCCTCAACTAAACCAAACGTTGACAAAGAAGAAAGACCAAACCTATCACTTTCATCTCTCACCTAATTGTAAATTTTTAACTAGGAATAGTATAGTTTAGTCTATGGGAATTAATGGTCTCTACTCTCTACACACTCTTGTCTTGGAAGATACGAAGGAGGTAAATTGCGTGTTCGGTTTATTTCTCCCCAGTTTTTTGTGTGGATCCTATCGATTTGTTAACTACATGAATCGATTAGGCTGGAAATTGTTTCGGTTTGAATCAGTTCGGTTGATGTCGATTTTGAGACAAATTCGATTTGATCAATTCTTACGTATAAAAGTATAGTTGGATCATAATTTAAACGTAAGAGTCACGCGAACGACTTGTTTAATAGTTTGTGTAATAAAAACTTAACACATGATTAATATGTTGTAAATACATTCCCAAAGATTAGTCTAGTACAAATCAATGATGTTTCCGTGCACTCGTTTTAACATGTTTGTTATGAATCCAACACATGGAACTATCATCGAAACGTAAGAATATTATTAATACTTTAATAATATAATCTTATTATGTTGGTCATCAGTAGGATGTTTATGTTGCAAATCCGTTACGAACATTATAATTGTTATATAATCATTAGGTTTGATGGATCGTTAATATGACAATTATTTTGAGATGAAGAAGGTCATTTCTTTACCTATAAATAGACTCATTTCTCCATCAAAAGATTCAATCCAAAAACTAAAACAATAATCAATAAAGAAGTTTATAGGTCAAGGGAAAAAAACTATTCTCCATTCGTTAAGAGAAGTTCTCGGAGTCAGCATCACTTTTGGTCCAAACCGACTCATATCAATTACGTTTTAAGGCTATAAGGTGTGTCAATTACATTTTATTTTACATATATGTGATAATCATGTAATTCAAGATTTTGGAAATTATGTCATGTTTTAAATCATTTAACACGAAGTGCTAATCCAACGTGTGGCATGTCAATCGGATACGAACATGAAAGACAATTACGCGTTGGGTAATATTTAATTAGTAAATTCAAAATATCAAAGTGTAACATCAACGTTCATATTACAATCCAACTATACTTTCGAATAGTCGGTGAGGATAAAACTAAAATCATTTGTTGCCTTGAAAGTAACTGCCTTGAAATACATTTTACCATATTTCACCTTATTCCTAACGAGTGGCGAACTCCTTTTGGTTTGTGCCTCTTCTGTCGAACATGCACTTTTGAAAAAAGTAAATTATACGTATAAAAAAAATTAATGTAAAAATTAAGCATTTAAATTTATATTTGAATATATTCAAATTGTTCTCAACAAACACTTTGAAAACTATACTAATTTTAAACAGACACTTTGAAACTTGTAGATCCGACACGGTTACTAACTATCACATCTTATATATTCCATTGAAAACGACACAAAAGGTAGATTTTTTCTCAATTTGCAAGGTGAGCTGGTTAAGTCTACAAGTTCTTGATTTCTTTATTACTGGAGTATTATTTATCTCAAAGGTTACATGTCAACATATTCCTGCTTTTTTCTAAGCTAAAAAATAAAGAACATTCATAGACATTGTGACATTGAGACAGACTGTAACTGGGGACCATGTCTTTTTAAGAATTTTAAAGAAATTGAAGACATCCACGTTTAAATATGAAGACAATGTATGTATGATTATGTTAGCATTGACTAATCATTTGAATTGTTGTCTTAACAGACCATCATCATCATTTGTTTGAGACCCATGTTTTGTTGTTGAAGAAACAACAAATTTGGTGGATGGATTCATGAAAACTTCTTTATACATATTTAAAGAAGTGGGGTGTTTCTAAGTTACAACAATGGAGGCTGCTGAAGAAAAGATTTTGGTGTCTGTGAGGGTGAGACCTTTGAATGAGAAGGAAATTTTGAACAATGATGTTTCAGATTGGGAATGTATCAATGATAGTACCATATTTTACAAGAATTCTAATCTTTCTGTTTCTGAAAGATCCATGTACCCCTCTGCTTACTCAGTCGGTAAGCGTACCCTATGTGTTCTTTTTCATTTTGTTTCGTCTTTGTTTTTCTTTTGTCTGTGTACTTTCTTCGATGAACGAAGCTGATGACGAGAATTGGACGGTTTGTGAAGAATTTGGGTTCGTAGTTGTAAATTGAAGTTCTTGTAATTTTGGCTGTATGGATCGGAAATAACTTCGTTACCATTTTAGTCTTTGGTAGTAAGAAACTGATTTGCAGTCCTTGTAATGTAGACTGTAGAGTACATGTTCATGGAAAATGATATTCTCCTACTAATCTTGATGGTGTATTTAAGTGTTTGGTTTTGAAATTTGTTCCAGACAGGGTATTTGGCAGCGAGTGTTCTACTCGACAGGTTTATGAACAAGGAGCTAAGGAAGTCGCTCTTGCAGTTGTTGGTGGCGTCAATTGTGAGTGTGATATCCTTACTACTGTTTCAGTTATTTGTTTCCTAAATGAAGTTGTTGCTTTAGTATTCTGATAAGTGATTTGCCTATGTAAACGGTGATTTCGTATGGAATTTTAGCGAGCATATTTGCTTATGGTCAAACTAGCAGTGGGAAAACATATACCATGACTGGGATTACTGGATACACTGTGGAAGATATATATGAGTACATACAGAAGGTAATGTTGAGGAATACTTTATGTTTCTAATTTTATAATTTGGTGTTGTTTATTTATAACTGTCTTAACAGTGTCGTTCGTGTTATTCAGCACAAGGAACGAGAATTCGTGCTGAAGTTCTCTGCAATGGAGATCTATAATGAATCAGTCAGAGACCTTTTGAGTGTAGACACAACTCCCCTCAGACTTTTAGATGATCCGGAGGTAAGTTGGTTTCCTTGTAGAATTAGATGGCACGATACAAAGTATTCTACTTACTCCAAGATATACTTATTTAGAGAGGGACCGTGGTTGAGAAACTTATTGAGGAAACAGTACGGGACAAGAGTCATTTGATTGAACTTCTGTCCATTTGTGAAGGTAACTACGTCAAAGCTAAACTTGTTGTGCCTTCAGAGTTTCATATCTTATGTGCTGTTCGTTTTGCAGCTCAAAGACAAATAGGTGAAACCTTCCTCAATGAGAACAGTTCCCGATCTCACCAAATTCTTAGACTGGTACACCAATTAATCTTCTTTAATTATTCTGTCAGATATTTTCTCTCGACTCCTCTAGGAGACGTGAAATGATTTATCGAACTTTTTGAGTTGTACTTGGCAGACAATTGAAAGCTCTGCTCGTGAGTTTTTAGGGAGGGAAAACTTCAGTACTCTTACAGCCACCGTGGTATGCAGCATATAATGTTTATTTGCAAAAGAAATCATGTAGTTAACTTTATTGATTGTGGAACGTCTAAGCCCGACAAACATTCCTTGTTATTTTTCTCATGATGCAGAATTTTGTTGATCTGGCTGGAAGTGAGCGAGCTTCTCAGTCACTATCTGCTGGCACAAGGTTAAAAGAAGGATGCCATATCAATCGCAGTTTGTTGACCTTGGGAACTGTTGTCCGGAAGCTCAGGTTTGTTACTCTCCTGTAACCATGTTTCGTCGCAGATAAAAGAGTGATTAAGTATGAATGGTCATCCTTGTAAAGTGCAAACGAGATTTTTGTTCCTAACACCTCACGTAAATGGTCAGAAGGGGTTGACTCTTCTCAATCTTGTAGCAGATTCTGAAATAGTGAGCCCCTATATATTCTTTAAGATACAAGTTCGTTTGGTTTTCGTTGTCTACACTGTTACTATATCATTTCTATTCTTTAAGATACAAGTTCCTTGCAGGGCTCATTGTACAGATGATAGCTGCATTCTTCGTGTATCGTGATACAGTGAAAATGAATGCTGTTTTGTTTTGTATATGTTCTCCTATACCAATTTGCTTATTTATACCTGATAATATATTTAAATTGATTCAGCAAAGGACGAGGCGGACATGTTCCATACAGAGATTCTAAGCTCACGCGAATACTTCAACCATCCTTAGGAGGCAATGCTAAAACAGCTATCATCTGTACAATGAGCCCTGCAAGGACTCACGTAGAGCAATCAAGAAACACACTTCTATTTGCTAGCTGTGCTAAGGAAGTGACTACCAGTGCCCAAGTTAATGTAGTAATGTCAGATAAAGCATTGGTAAAGCATTTGCAGAGGGAATTAGCAAGACTCGAGAGTGAGATGAGAAATCCAGGACAAGCTTCTGTAACACCAGGGTTTTCTGCCTTGCTTCGAGATAAAGACCTCCATATTGAAAAGGTAAATGAAACAATAACTTCGTTTAATTTGCTGGATGGAGTTACACAACGAATTGTTTACAAAGTTACATTTAATACGGAGTAACTTTTAATACTACACTAGACTTCAAATTAATTTGAACTATAGGTTGTTAATGTATATTTGATAATTATTGATGTTTCATTTCAGCTATAGCAAGTCTGCACATACGAAACTCTATCAATGTACAATAAAATAAACATCAGACTGTCCTCATTCTTAATTCAATCAGTTTTAGTTAAACGGTTTCTATTTAAAGCAACTCGAGCACATTCAACGTTGACAGTTTCACATAGCGCTTAATATAATGATTGTTGAAGTGAAATATCTGAACACAGACGTCTTAGTTGTACAGAGTACTTGTATCTACATGTGGTAATGCTGAACCTGAATGTCATAGCATATATTTTTCTTGTGTGCGTGGATGTAATTTGTTAAACAAATTTCAAGGTATGCCTTCAATAAATCTAATTACCCTTGCATTATTTTCAGCTTGAGAATCAGGTGAAAGAGTTGATTAGACAACGAGACATCGCTCAATCTCAACTTAAGCAAGTTCTACAAACCTTCAGAGATGATTCCGATTTAGTACTACAGGTCCATTTTCTTCTTGATGTTGACATGTTGTTGTAAGTTATTACCACTTCTAGAAGCCCCTGAACTAAAAGTAAACTGTAATCTGTTCGCAGGAAGGTTTGGGGTATTACAATAATTTCCGAGTCCAGAAATCACCAGAATCAATATATAGTCGAATACCAGAAAGAGAGTCTGCAGAATTTGATGTCAGATCATGTTCTCCTGGACACAGTCCGAGTAGTTCTGATGATCAATTTATTCAAATGCCAAACTTGAAAGAAAGTTTCTTGCATGATAGTACACCTCAGGGGCTTGTCAATTCTGATTCAAATTACAGTGGAAGTTATCTAATTCAGCGGTGGGATGAGTTGGAAAGACGAAGTCCCGAGGCATCTGAAGATTTATGCAAGGAAGTTCGTTGCATTGAGAAAGATTACTCCTATAGCAAAGAACTCGTCTCCTCCGATTATTCTTCTCCCAAAGAACGCGTAGGATTCCCCACTATTGGAATTCATGAAGATCAGGACTCTGAGGCATGTGTAAGCAAAGACAGAAACTCAGAGTCTACATACGACAGCAAATATAGAGATTTCAATGTAGTTTCCAAGAAGGAAAGCGAAGAATTAGCCTCACCCTTATTTGGGGAATCAACAGTGACACTCGAAGAAAAAGAGTTAAGCTGCGTCCATTTAGAAGATGTTTCCTCTAATGCCAACTCAGAAAAAGACTCGCAGAACCATCAAAGGGATGCTGGAAGCACTATGTTAGCTAAAAGCAGAAGTTACAATGCCAATCTTAACCTATCATCTTTACAGAACGAGGAAGTTAGAGAAGACAAAGATTCAAAACAAAAGCTTTCTACATTTAGTTTTAGCCCTGATGTCAAGACAATATCAGTGAAAGGATGCCACTCTTCATCGAACAGTATTGTGGATATAAAGCTTGAGGTATCAGACAGAATCACTGGTTGTGATTTTGTAAGTGATAACACTAATGAAGAGTTGAAGGAAAATATTGAGCTTCAACCAGGCAAGGAAGTTACAGAAGAAGGGGTAAGTCCTGCTCGAGCGCTGATGTTTTTTATGTAAATCATGGCAAGCTGTCTTATTTAATTAACTTATTCTTTTAAATTTTGTTGGACAGGTGAAGAAAAGCGGACAGAAGGCAGACCCGGATGTTAAATATTTCAAAGATGTTGGTTTGGATCCAATAGAAGATGGATACAAGAATCTCAATTGTTGGCCATCAGAATTCAGGATGCTTCAGAAAGAGATCATTACTCTTTGGCATTCTTGTCATATATCGCTTGTTCACAGGACTTATTTCTTCCTACTTTTCCAAGGTGATCAATCTGACGCAATATATATGGAAGTCGAATTGAGGAGATTGAAATACCTCAAACAAACATTTGCTTGTGGTGAAAAGACCATTGTCAGAGGTCAGACTATGTCACTTGAGGCAAGGTAAGGCGTGGTATGCATTATGTATTGTCGACATATCTTGTTTATGTTTTTTCAAACTCAGATCGCGTATACCCTTTTTCCCTCCATTTTCAGCGAGAAGATTCTTCACGAGGAGAGAAAGATGTTGAGCAAGCAAATGCGTAGGAATCTGTCTGTTAAAGAAAGGGATTCGTTGTATCTGAAGTGGGGCATTGGACTAAACACAAAGCTTCGAAGGCTACAATTAGCTCATAGCTTATGGACTAACACAGAAGATACTAATCACATAAATGACAGTGCCTATTTAGTAGCCAAGCTGGTTGGATTTATTGACACAGACCAAGCCCCTAAAGAAATGTTTACTCTAGATTTTGCACCACGATTCACGACACGAACATCTAGCTTCAAACGCGGGTTGCTATCTTTGCGTTAACTCAGCAAATGGTACGGACTTTTAGTTTCCGTATGAATTAATTGGCTTTATTTCGACTACTTGTTCGTTGTTAGCTTCTCACTGCTTTCAGTTCTTAGACTTGTTCTAATTTCATGTAATGGCTTGGAAGTTTGTATATTACCTGATGATGATATTGAGTGTATTAACTACTACCCCTCCGGTTGTACAGTCGGAAAGATGACGTCATTGAAATACTATTTTTTTTTTGTTAATTAGGGATTATATCATTGAAATACTATTTTATATAGCGTTTGTATGTGAATCTTTTTTCTGTCCAATTTTTCTTTTTAACAAGAAGTATTCTAAAGTAGAAATCATTTTGCATTCATTTTCTTTTGGTTTTAGTCTTGTTTAAACTATAGGCACAATGCCCCCTAAACTATTGTCAACTGATCAAATAAAGGATTGAATTTCTGAGTCGGTCAATTTGCCCCCTGAACTTTTAAATAGATCAATTTGCCTCCTGAATTACGACGAATTGGTCAGTTTGAGGATTTTCATCATAAAATTGATAGCTTTTAGGTATTAATGAGGCACAAAATAGGAATTCAATGTATTATATGTACTTGAAATTAGTTTATAATATACAAAAATATAGAGAACCTATTTTAAAATAAACTAATCCCTCCCCCCTTCGTCTTCCCCCTCCCTTCATCTTCCCAATTCATCATCCAATCCATCTTCCCCGATTGAGTTTCCCTCCTCTTCTAACCCACTTCATTCATTGAAACATTAAAATTCATCATCCAAATCGCTCAAATTTGCCATAAAGATTCAAACTTTATAACCAATTCACTAAACCTTCATTTCGTAAAGATTCAAACGTTATAACCAATTCACTTGCAGAGGATTCTCTCTACTGCCATGAAGCTTGCATCGGAAGTGCATATTGACTTGGTCTCAATATATTTTGTAAATTGGTGGGGGTAATTATTTTATTTTTTTTATTTTTCTTCAATAACTTTTCTTTTAAAAGAGGCCTCAATTTAATTTGTATATTATAAACTAACCTCAAATGTGTATTATATGTTAGATCCCTATTCAGCCCTTAGTTAAAAATAAAATATGTCAACTTTAACAACAAAATCCCCAAAGTAACTAGTTCATCGTAGTTCAGGGGCAAATTGATTGATTTAAAAGTTTATGGGGCAAATTGACAGACTCAGAAGTTCAGTCGCTTATTTGATCAATTGGCAATAGTTCAGGGGGCATCGTGAAATTTAGCCTAAACAATATGATAAAAGAAAAACACAAGAACCTTAGCCTAAATAAAAGGTTAGAAAGGAGGGAGTATATGCTAGATGTTTGTACATAGAGTATGTGCGAATTCGTTCATCGTATTTATCACGTTTTCTATTAATAAATAAGTACTCCCTATACAATTCTATGAAAAATTATTTAATTATCTTAACCAAAGCTTAAATTTGATGTGCAAAATATTACTCCATCCGTTCCTTTTTAATTGTCGTTCTAACTATTTAAACATATATTAAGAAAAATTTTAAATAGTCAAAAAGTAAATTGAAAACAGTAAAAATACAATTATTTGAACTATATCATTGGTTGGTTACTAATTTCAACAAAAAAAGTAACCAAAAAATTCATTGAGAATGTAAGCTAAGTTTGATGTGCAAAATATAAGTTTTGCAAACCCATTTTCAAAAGATGAAGGTAAAATATATTTGAATTTTTTTTATGAATAGTTATTGTATAAAATATAAATAAAACAATAAATAATTTTATTTGTCTTAATTAAGGAGAAATGGAGATTTAAATAAATGGATTTTATAATAACTTCTAATTCTCCCCTTTCCAATTATATATAGACGAAAATGATGCTCAATTAATTAAAGCATCAAGTATAGAATGGTTACAAAAGGATTTTTCTTCCAATGAGGAGTTTATTAATAATTTACAAAATTTAATGTAAGAATCACATTGATATTTTACTTCAGAATGAAAGTAAACACAACTTATAT